>VZTA01002188.1:15509-34756 GCA_013398855.1 Mohoua ochrocephala | reverse complement strand
AAAAAAAAAAAAAGGACAAAAAACCAACCAAGAGATAAACACCAAAGCCAGAGAAAAAAAGAAAAAGAAGTCTGTTAACCTCATTTGGCTGGGTATTTTCAAAGACACAGCCTTGTCTTTCTGCCATTAAAAAAATCACATGAAAAAACCCAATCTTTTAAGGAAATGTCTGTATTTTACAGAAAGGCAGATGCAGTGAGTAAGTATTTCCCTTCTGAGTATTCTGTTCTGTGAAGTACTAATACACAACACGATGATGAAATATTGTCATCAAAGGCAAGTTTCCAACACTGACAGATATTTAACATCCTTGTGATTGAAAGACTCGGAACACTTTTCTTTTTGTATCTTTTTAACGTCTTAATCAAAATGTCTAAGGTACACAGCTGAATGCTTACAAAAGTCTAACTAGTCTCTGGGGCCCTATGATGGCTTGCACATTTGTGATGTTATTTGACGGATTATACATTAGGCCATTTCAAGCATTGTTCAAGTCAGTAGACAATCCAAAACCATAGTGCAAAGTGGTTTTCAGTAAAAATTCTAGTGAAAAGATTTCTTCCCACTTAAGTGAACGAATGGCAATAATATTTACATAGAAATGCTCTTCTGATGCCTGTTATGACTTAAATCTTTAGCTTGAGACTGATCGTGTAGATCAGTTTCAAACTTAGATACTGTAGAATCTTACATTGGTTCGAGTTAGAAGGGACTTCAAGAGGCCAACTCCCTCCTCAAAGCAGGACAGACTGTAAGACTTTATGCAGTCTGGGATTGCAAAGTTCTAAGGATGGAATCTGCATAACCTACCCGGGCAACCTGTTCCAGTGTTTCACTGGACTATAGGTTGAAATTTCCCAACACCCAGTCACAACCTTTCTTGCTTCACTTTAAATGTTCTTTGTGTGTCACAGGGTATGTGCTCTGTCCCCTGACCATCTTGGTGGCCCTCCACTTACATATTCCAGCTTATCAATGGCTTTCTTGTAGAGGAGGAGGCAGCAAAATAGGATGTGCTATTCTAGATGGCAGCTAGCAATTGCTGGGATAAAGTGCTGAAGGGATATAATCACTTCTCTGGTCTACTGGCTCCATATAGCCTAGGACGGTGCTGGCTGCCTTTGCTGCCAGGATACACTCCAGGCTTATTTCAGCTCACTGTTTGACAAGACAGGTCTTTTCTGTAAGAGCTGCTCCCCAGGCACTCCACCCACAGCTTGTAATGGCACAAGGAGTTCATCTTTCCCAGCTGCAGGACTTAGCCTTTGCCCCCACGGTTTGTGTTTGACCATTGCCCTGTCCAGGTCACTCTCACTAGCAGCCCCACCCTCCAGCATATCAATGGAACCCTCTCCAGTGTGGTGTCATCTGCTGACTCAATGAGAGCATACTCTCCATCTTCCAGGTTGTTGTTGGGGATGTTAAAGAGCAGAGGTCCTTGTTGCTGGCCTCCAGTCAAAGTTTATCATATGAACCCCCTGAGCCTGACTATCCAATCGATTTTTTAAATTTGGGTAGCAGTCCATAAATCCAGACTAACCTCTTGCATTGGGTATCGTAATATAGTGGAGACAGTGTCTAAACCTTGATGTCGATAGTGGACCCTAGACACAGTTAAAATGACCTGAAATGAAGAACAACAATGATGTCCTTTCAGGACTTTTCTATTGTTTCTCTCTAGGAGATACTCCATATCCTGATGGGCAAATTAACCCGTTTTATAAAAACAAATGTTTGTGAAGTCAAATTGTTTATGATTTGTAGGTAAGTTGTTTAGAAGTGGTGCATCACTACTTGGAGCAATTTGATAGTTTAGGATCTTTTCGTAGAGATCATAATCTTGACATATTTAAATGTGAAAGCCTTGATTTAATCCAAATGTTTTTAAAACCTATCACCTGATACTCATGTGTACCGAGTTTGGAACAACCCATAGCAGAATAGGAAAAATTCTGAAATAAAAATGCATGCAAGAGTAAGGAAGTGATTTTCTTTCCAGAACCTGAAAAGTCTGTGAACTGAGTGAACTGAGATGGTCCTTGGTTGCTGTTGTTTATTCTTCCGTTATTGTTTTTAAAACAAAAAAAGGAGTACTCTTGACTTGCTTTTCACCAAATCAAGACATTTTATTTCATGCATATAACGCATGATAATGCATCTCATGCATCTGTTTTACTAAACAATTTTTTGAGGGATAGGCTTACATTTCTCTTCTTGTCAGAAAAACCCAGCTTACTGAAAATTAGGTTTTTTTCTTTCAATGTGGCAGAATCGCAGTTAAGATAAATGCATCATTTTGACTCGACATTCACAGTACTCCATTTGGATATACTAACAAAGAATTTGTAGCCTCTGTTTATGCCAAAATGGCCATATTTTTTTCATTCTGATTGGTATACAATGTGCTTTTTACCAGTCTTATTTCTTTCTAAGTGGCAAAACTCAGCCTTCTAGAACTCTTTGTACTGTGTTTATGTAGAAAGTCTATTTTCAGTCTTGTGCAGGTAATTAGAATAATAGACCAGCAAGCCTATAAGGTGACTTACTTTCAGTAAGCTAGAATTTTTTCAGTTGTTCTGTACAGGTATTCTCGAAAACTTGCCCCTTTTGTTGTTAGAACTCATCATTTTACTGTCTGAATTCCATGTGAAGAATAAACTAGATGCTTGTTGAGATTCCTATGGGTTTTAGTCTTGTGTATACATCTGCAATAGAAACTTCTGAGTAAGACCATCTGACATTCAGAAATTATCTGTGACTACTGTGATGTTCACATATAGATATGCTGAGGGTCCAAGGTTAGGTTGTGAGGCCTCGCCAGAAGTCCCGTGTTCAGCTCTGGGGTCACCAGCATCAGAAAGACACAGACCTTCCTAAACAGTTCCAGAGGAGGGCCGTGAAGGTAATGAGGGGGCTGCAACACTTTCCCCAGGACAGGCTGAGAGAGTTAGGATTGTTTAGACCATAGAAGAGAAGGTTCTGGATAGACCTTAGTTCAGCCTTCCAGTTCCTATAGTAGCCTTACAGGATAGATGGAATGGGACACCTGATCAAGGAGTGTAGTGATAGGACAAGAGGTAATGGCTTTACACTGAAAAAGGATAGGTCTTGATTAGATATAAGGAAGAAATTATTTTCTGAGGTCATGAGGCACGGGTTGCTCAGAGAAGCCGTGGATGCCCCATCCCTGGAATTGTCCAAGGCCAGATTAGATGGGGCTTTGAGCAACCTCATCTAGTGGAAGATGGCCCTGCCCATGGCAGGGGGGTTGGAACTAGATGATCTTTAAGGTCCCCTTCAACCCAAAGCACTGTGACAATTAGAGGTTTTTTTTCAACATACATTTATAGTGTTATAATCCTGTATTGCAGTGCAGGGCTGATGCTACCAGAGAAGGTGTTTAGAAGGAACTAGAATTCTGACTGTGCCACTGTTTTTTTTCCTGTCTTTCAAGTGGCACAGAAAAAGCAGGTGGTTCTTTAGATCATCTGACTGAAAGATGGAGGAAAGTTATGATCTGTAGCTCAGCTTGGATTCGATGAGCCATTGACTGACAAGCAGAGCTGTTCAGAGAAGGTGGTGGACATAAATGCAACTCATGCCATGATACAATGGCCTGATGCAAAACAGTTCCTTCTTGAGGTATTTCTTACCTATATTTATTGTCTCATATTTATTAAACTCAAGATATAATTTTTCATTTCTATTTCTGAGCATCTTTCAAGATGTTGCCTCAGTATTTTCAAGGTAGGAGAGAGCAGTAGTTTTTGATTTGTTATTGTTGAAACTGCTGACACGTTGGAAAACAGGTACTGTCTCTGTACACCTTCCACCATCACTGTTTCTTGCTATAGGCTTTGAGCCTGTGAAAGGGGCTTCTGTGATTACCTCTCCTGCAGTTTCCAAGGCTGAATATGTTGACAAAAAATACCTTTAAGAGCTTTGGTCTTAAATCCAATCATACAAGTTTGTGGTTTTCTTTTCTCTTGGGTTTCTTTTCTGCCTGTGGTCTTTCGCAGTCTTCTTAGCACTTTTGCTTTTTATTGCCTCACATCTCTTGGCATCCAGGCTGGTGGAGAAGTACTGATAATGACAGATGAGACCTTTGACAGTAGAAGTTTTTTAAAGCATGTGGAAAAATGTTAAAATAGGAGTGAAGAACTTCAAAAGAGGTTTTAACAACTTGTAATGGGGTAAATTTAGCATTTAGTTGTTTGGAGCTGCTCTGCTGCTGTAAAATCAGTTATATTTATGTTGTTTTATGCATATCAGAAATGAATGAGGAAATAAAGATGATTCTTTATATATTAATGTACTTAAAACAAGGGGAAACTTAAGTTTAATTGCTTGTTCTTTTTAACAGGTTTCGCAGTTCTTTCTCCAACTGACCTACACTTTTTCCACTGTACCAGGACAAGCACTTCCTGGCTGGCATCACTCTTCTGGTTAAAGCTGGGCCAGTAATCAGACTACAATTAAATATCTGTTGGATGGAGCACTGAAAGAAATATATAAACAGGCTGGAAAAGTCAAATCCATTATAAGAAGCTTAATTCATGTTTCTATTTCATCTAAAATATGCAATATTAAAAATGCATTAAAAAAAAAGACAAAAAAACGTGTTTCATGCATGTTTTGAATTAGGCATTGAAAAAAAAGTTATTGAATAATGATACTGCTGATTGACCTGCAGGATAGAAGTATGATGAAGTATATAGAAGTAATCAATGTATTTAGTAGAATGTATGACAAATGTTTTAGAATAGAAAAATTGTTTTACCACTTAGTCTGTAACTTGTGTTTTTTCATTACTTGAGTACCTGTGAGAGCAACTGGACTGTAAGAGAGTTAAAAACAATAATCATTTACTATTACAAATATTTAAACTTCACAGAAGAGCTCATTAAAATTATAACTATTGTGCGAAATTCCATATTATATTACTAATTCGTTCTATTTTGTTTCCTTTACAAGTAGTCTTTTAGTGACTAGTGTAGCAGCCTGTGACTTAATCATTAGATTTATACTTCCTGTCCTTAGAGTGTTGAAAGGTCAGTAGAATCAAAAAACATTGCCTTTGGCCATCCATTATGAGTCACAGACCTATTCTCCTTTGTTGAAAGCAACTATCAGACTATCTAAGAGGTATTCCTTTCAAAGTTGCAATGCTGACTTTGTTTGCCTCATAATCAGTTGGACTAAAATCTCCCAAGCATTTGGAGCTTCTAAGCAATTTGCTTAGAAAAAGCAAATGATCTGACTGACCTTAGCTGCCTATATTGCCAACCCTTTGAAGAAAATCTGTTTTTAAGACAGGAGATATCGGGATAACATGAATAAAACCTGTGTATTTAACTATAAGTTTAAAAAAAGAATGCTGGCATCTTAAATGCCTTCTAATATCAGTCACTAAACACTATTCATAATTTCAGTGCCTTAATGAAAATACAATTCACTAGTAAGGTATTTCCTAGACAGTTATTTCCTGAAATGAAGAAGAAAGTAAGAAAAGGTGCAAGAAGGATTTGTTAAGAGTTTATCAAGGACTCGATGGAATGCTTTGCTGCAAGTGGTCATTATGTTACTATATCAGTTTTAATATCCATGCTGCATGTGCTCCTAAGTATATTTGAATGCTGCTTTTAAGCATGGCCTCTGAAGAACATTCTGCCAAAGAGCAGAGTTTGAAGCTTTTCTCTTGGAATACGTGGCTTGTATGCCAATTACCCCAGTGCCTAAGACCAGTGTTGAATGTACTACCTTAAGTATATTGACCCTTGCACTCCAGCCTTCTGGGCACTTCTGGTTTACAGTCTTAACCGTCCAGGGACCTTATAACAGTTAAAGCAAGGAACATGCCTGCTCTGCAGGGGAGTGTCATCCGCATCAATAAATGGCACAAGAGTGCTGTAGATCGTGTTTTGCATATTTCCTAAATGATTAGTTACGAGGATGCACTAATGTAAGAATTATTGTTGAGTTTTTATTTAGTTTGAAACTTAGTAGAAAGAACGTGCACCTATTTATGTTTTGCGTTAAATTTTAGGGAAAGGATTAATTTGTTGTTAATGAGTTTATTTCCATGAAGTGCTGAATATTTTTTGCTGATGCCATCAAAGGTTGAAGTCTTGTAAGAAACTTAAAGAACTTGAAGATACAGCTTTCAGTTTTTGGCGAACACAGTAGTTGTAGGAGCCACTTATCACTGATACAGGTTCGATGCCGTTAAATGCATTAGTGTGTGCTGCTTCTAGAACAAGCAGGCTTAAGAATCAGCAAGATAATTTAATGGAATAAAAATGCAGATTTATACTGAAAAGCTTTTTCTTCTTGAGTGAAGTTCTAATCTGTAGTAGTAAATTAAATGTTTCCTGCATCCGGTGTATTTAAACAACTGCTAATTGTACTGTGGGTGTTACAGCTTCTACATTTAAAAATCTTTAAAGACCTTCCTGAAAATGGAGGCTTCTTCCAGTTTCTTACAAAAGCCACAACTAAATAAAAAAATTCCCTCTGCATTTTATAAATACTGAGTGACATGTAATATATATACATATTATGTAGCTCTGTAATCATGCATTCACTGAATGCATTCTGGTATAGAGAAATGCATGTGAAAAGTATTCTGAAGTAGCCATTGCATACTAGAACAGGAGAAAAATAATTTTGGCAGACTGAGGAATGTCCTGGGGTGACTTTATGATACTGTATTCCCCATTATCCTGCTGTCCTTTACCTTCTTGATTGTTGTGCCCCACATAGATATGATTCTGCTATAATAGAAAGTGTAATTGCTGTGATTTTAATTGACTTCTTAGATGCTGTTGTAAGATACAGAATTGATAGTAATGGTGACAGGGACCTTGGAAAAATTCAAATAGAATTAAGGTCAGAATTCAGTATTGAGAATGTAAGGATAGTAAAATACTAATATAGCTCAAGTTGTGAATTGTATTTTAAAAGTTTGAAATCTGAAGTTTCTACAGTAAAGTGAAAGTACTCTGGCGGATGCTGCTTCCTTCTCTTTATATTGCTAAACAGCCATGGCAGAGCTGACTTCTATCACTAGATCAATTTTGCATGTGAAATATCCCAGACCACAAAGAAAGTAGTTCTTGAATTTTCCCCAGTAGAGAAATACTCCTGGATCCACTTTGGCACAACTGGAAACCTCATTTCCTTCTTCTAATGTTCTGTAATATTTTCTGAGAGAGTCCATAGACATTGTCTGGTTTACTTAAACTTGAATTTAATAGCATAGTATTTAAGGACTGTGTAGTGAACAATTGCAGTACTGACAGTAGGAATTGAGTTTACAGCTATAAATCAAGTCTCATGAAAAAAAAGGAGCTTTATGAAAGGTATTCAGAGTATTAAATGGAAGGAATATCATGAAATAAAATTAGTATGCTTATGCAAATGACCTAGCTATGACTTCATAATTTGTAATGGTATTCAGTTAGGCAGTGTTTACACTTGTTAATGACTTCCTTTATGAGTGATAATTGATCTTGCTCATTATCATATTAAATCCTTGATCATATGTCATTAGTTGGGAATGTAATAAATGGTCTGTTTGATTTTTAGTGTAATGAACTAATTAGACTAATTAAAATCAATATGTGTGCCAATATTAGACTTTGAATCCAAATGCTGCTGTCTGCTGGCTAAAAATCAGCAACTCAGTAAAAAAGTGGCCTAATGCTGATTTATGAGCACTTGATGAACGTAAGGTAGAATAAATTGCTTGTATTGGTTGAAACAGCATTAGTGCAATAGAAAGTACTAAGTACGTTGTAAGATCAGGAGGAAGGGCTTACTTACATCTGTAGTTACGTAGCACCTTTAAACCTTCCTGGTTGATTAGATCATTCTTTAGAAATTATTCAGATTAAATATTGTAAAGTGCTATAAATATAATATTCTATGCATGTATCTGGATGTACACACAATTTATTTCTCTCCACGAGCCTGCGTGTTTTTGTATGTTAGCGCATTTTGTAAATTTTACATTTCATACCGCACTTTTATTTTCATAGTATTCTGTGAATATACCAAATAGGTCACACTTTCAAATCCAGTAATGTACTGTTATTACAATGCGTTATTCAACCATGGTATCCATTCACTTTTATGTTTATGAGGAATTGTGTTTATAAGCCCTAAGGGAGACAGGAACACATCCTGTAATTCTGTAATGACCTTTTGGAGAAGAAGGAAATGGCTACTGAGAAGGGAAGGAGAATATTATTACAGAATTCAGGATCTTGTAGCAGCAAAGCAAAAAATTTGTGGAAATCCTTTTGGCTCAAAGAAGAGAGTAGGAAAAAATGTGAGGTGATGGGGAGAAGTATGCCACATTCTTAATTTTGACAAAAATACTGCTCAGAGAAAAATGTTTGCATGTTTAACTTTTAAATATAAATTAATATATATTTTTTAACATGCGTACTTTTTTAAAGTCTGCTTAGATTCCTTATAGGTTCTTTGTCAAGCATGTGACATTTGTAAAATGTAGTAACTCTAATAATGCTAAGTGTTGACCAGATCAGAGTATTATTTGGCCAGCCTTACACTATTTATTTTGCAGTAATTATGTTTATTTTGTCCCTGAGAAAGGCCAAGGGCTACTCGCTTTCATCTTTTGTTGCTTTTTGGGTTTTTTGTTCGTGTGGTTTTTTAATTATTATTATTTTTGTTTGCATTTGGTTTTCTGTTTTTTTTACTTGGATTGTGTTTTGCTGGGACACAGACATTCACAATGAGTGGGGTCACTGTCCTTCCCTCTCACCTCTTCCCCCACACGCTTCCATCCATGCCCAGTGTGATGTTGAAGAGAATACGAAATGCAAGAGAATTCAGTACTTTGTTTCTCACACCTTGAGGATATTTTAGATCACAATGTTGTGAGAACCCCAATGAGTAAAGCAGAAGAAATTATATAAACCCATTTTCTAACTAAACCATACTAATGGTCAGTACAAAAAATTTTAAATGTACATAAATAAATAAATATGAGGAAATGGAGCTCAGAATCTTATGACTCACAGGCCTAAACTTAATCCATGAGATCATGCGGCTTTTGAGGAAGTACCTCTTCCACTTAAGTCACGGAAAATGTGGGTGTTCAGACACTCTAAATTTCAGGCTTTGTAGGAATAATCCCTTAATCATCTGACCTAATTTTGATGATGAATATTTTAAAATAGTGGTGACTTATTAATAAGGATTTCAGAAAGGCATGATTTGAAATAGGTGTCAACTCTAATTTAAACAAGTACTTGAAGAAAATCTAGAGGATTAATGTAGACTTAAATTGATAGTAGCCATTGAAATTTCATTTTTTTCTTGAGCTTGTAGACAGAAGAATTCGTGTTCAGAATATGTACTCATGTACTGTACAGTGAGAATAAAATCTGTTAAAGTAGTTTACCTTTTTAATGGTCCTTTAAGTGGTTTATTTGAGACACTTAAAGCTTGTGAGTGTTTTTCACTAGATAATTAATAATGTGTCAGTTTTAGTAAAATCCATAATTATTAATAAGAAATTCTTAAATGATCATCACTGCTTACAGTATTTTAAAATTTTAGTCTTTGGATGAGATCTGAACAGAAGCTTGAAAACGATGTTTAGTAATCGAAATAGGGTAGAGGACATATTGATCAGAAACTTCATTGTGACAAGGACTATGTGTAGTTCTCAGATAGTGTGAACGTACGTGGCAGCAACAGACTAGGCTTGGGAGTGCATACACAGCTCGAATCCCAGAGAACATACTTTGTTTTGTGCTTGAAGCAGTATACCCTGCAAACATAAATGAGATCCTTTATGTCTGAGATGCATTCACTATGCATATTATCAGCCCTCTGATCCAAAGCACATAACCAGTGTCCTTGATTCATATAAAAGTGTTGAATGCCCTGAGGAGCTGTGTGGGTTTGAAACATCTGACAGTTGTTTGTGAGATGGCATGAGTTCAAGTACCTTTCTTAGCAGCAAGGGAGGGGAAAGACACTTCTGCTAGGTTTTTCAAATCAATTTTTTGTCCTTCATTTACCAAAGTTGAGAAAGCAACTAGTTTAAAAGGGGGTGGCTCTCTCCATTAGTATGGTAAGTGCTCCACCGTGTCTTTCTTCTCGTATGAGAGAAACAGGGAATAAAAAGAAATCTCATGTACATTTTTGTTGAATCTTGGCCTAACGGAAGGCAACAGAAATGTAATCCTTGACTTTAGTTTTACTAGACTGGCTGTTAGCCAAGATGTAGGCATGCTACCGCATTATTAATCTTGCAAGGTTTAATGTCTAATTTTGAACTTTGAGTTTTCCTTAAAGTAATTCTGTAGAAAAGGGGCTACTGTCTTTGATGTTATCTTCTTTGTTTCTTTTATTTTAATACTTTTTTCTTCTCTGGGATATAAAGAAGAAAAATTTCTGAGATTTTTTTTTAAAGAACCGTTTTACTTAATTCCTTCTTTCATTTAGCACTATTTCTCTCCATCTATGAAATCATATTTCACTGGCTTAAATCTTGAAGTTTCTGTGAGGATGCTTATATAGTCACAATAGTTTCAGCCTTACTTTTTTATTTTATATGCCTGGTATACTTTTTTCTTCCTTCCTGGGGAAATGAGGGATTTCAAGGTAAAGATAAAAAGGATGGGAAAAAGGGGTAAGAGCTGTATCAAAGTGAGTCAGTGCTGCTCCCTCCTTGCTTACAGAAGCTGATCAAGCAACAAGTGTCTTAGAAAGTGAGTTTCTGTGCTGCTGAATAACTCAACCACATGTGAGAGCTCTTATGCCAGACAAACCATGATTGTGGGCATGATAACTTGCAGATAGACCCTGAATTTTAGGAAGAGCCTTTAGATCCTGTGACTAGTTCTTTGTACAGATTACCTAAAAAATTGACAAGGGATTCTAGTGTTTCCTGGCCACGGGATGTAAAAAGTATTGTATTTGGAAACATACTTTTATTAAAAAGAAACCTGCAGCCTGACACTTTAATCAGCATCATGTGTCCATGTCATTCTTGTGTGCCTGAAGCAGTGAAAAGTCTTCACTGGTTGTCTATTATGTTGCCTCAGTTGTACTCCTCCAATTAATCTGCCATCAAAGAAAGTCTTAGAAGTACTTCAGAACATTTCTTTGCTTCTATAACACCTGATTTGTAACAAGAACAAATTTAATCTAGTCTGCCGTTATGCCACCTTTGTACAGACCTTCTAAAATTCCTCAGATGTTTTGGTAGTCTGAAGTGTGGAGCTAGTTAGGCCTTGTATGGGTCATTTAATTCAGTCCTGACAAAAAAGACTACTTCCTTGTAGCATATGAAATATTGTTTGCTGGTGCTGAAGAAAGGAAGGCCCCAAGTGAGTAAGAACAGGCACTTTTCATGCCCATGGCTGACTCATGCTTTGCTCAGGAAACAACTTAGCCTTGCACTGACAGCGTTGATGCCATCGTGCTGCGGAATCAGCTCCCACCGTGTGTGTCATGAGGGACAAATCATGACGGTGCCCTTCTACTGTAGCACAGTGAGCCTGCCTAGTCCCCACTCCTGCCTGCTCCACGCATAATGGAACAGCTTCAAATGGAGCTACAACCCTTGCACACCCACAGAAACTCCCCAGCTCTTTTAGCAACAAAGGCTTTCTGCTCTTTCTGCTGCTTCTGGTGCTTCTGCACCACAGCAAATGGTGGCAGAGACACTATGGGAATGTCTTACTCACATGAATGGTTTCAGGCAAATGCCATTTAAAGGAGAAGTTGTGCCCTTAAAGAGCCACAGCTCCTGTGTACTTCTAGTTCATGGTCCTTTGCCTTAGCTTCCTCTGAGTTTTGGAGCCATGAATCAGGTGACTGTACATGTAGAGGGGGGATTTACAGTAATGGAAACGCTACCGGATGAGGTATTAAGTCCTGCCTTTCTGGAATAACTGTAGTTGGTAGCCCTTGCCTTCGTCAAAGTCTTTTGTTGAAATCCGTTGTAAATACTTAGGCACAACCTCACAAAAATGGAGGTGCTTTTTTCTGTGGAACATGGCAGTACCAGACTTTCCTCAACCAGTCAGCTATTGATTTGAGATGAAGCCATGACAGGCGTCTAGTTATAAAGATCTGCAGTGTCATGCTGCAGACCTGCCACTGTTCTCTCTTCGCTGTTTGTGTCCTCAATGTCATCCTTAAATGCACAGGGGGCCATATACATCATTCATAGCTCTGTATGATGTCTGTCACATGGCCTTAGATATTTTTTAGCAATTGACCATTATGTATTTGTCAGTAGGTGTTGTGGCTGCTGCTGCAGGCTGTACTGAGCACCTCTTGCTCAGAGAGCACAGCCCAGGACCCCAGGACCTCACGGATTTTCAGCTTGGTCCTGCACTACTTCAGGGTTGTGGTGGGATGGCAGTCCTGCAGAGAGCTCAGGCTTGCAGGCAACCCAGTCACTGAGTGGGTGCCTGCACCAAGCTCATGTGAGGCACTGCTCCTTTACTAGCAAAATCTGTGTTGGGAAGCTGCCAAGGCACATTCGGGACTTTTTGCAGCATGCCTGGCTACTCTTCTCTAGCAGACATGTTGTCTGCATCAGAAGGAATACAGGAATGCCATGTGGGCCTTTGTGACCAGAGTGGCAACTACCTGCGAGCACCACATTGTATCAGCAAGGACTCCTCATAAATCCTTCCTACATCAAGACAAATAGAAACAAGAATGGCTCTCCTAAGCTCTCTTCTTATATTCTCAAAAGATACAATATACCTGTCAAAATAATACTTGAAGCCTCCAACAAACATCTTTCCTCACCATATCAAGCACAGGCAATAACTCAGTAAAGCTCCCTGACCTGAGAAAGGGAAGTGGGTCAGGAGTCTTGTATCCAGTTACATTCGTTGGCAAGGCTGAGGTGCTCTGGGCTGATAGTTATCCTCAGATTTAAATGTTTCTATGGTCATTGAAGACAACTGTTCTTTTGAATTCCTTTGGATAGTTTATCTCTGACAGTTATTAATTGTTTATAACGCTGGAGCTCTCATATCTGGCAAGATTCTGAAGTAAGTGTTCCTATCAAACTTTGCCTACTGCAACATGCAGTCTCAACCCTCTGAAATTGTAGCATATATAGGTTTTCATCAGCACAGAAGATGACCAAGTATCCCCTAGCAAACTTTGATTTTGCTGCAGTTAGCAAACTGAAATATGATAATTTGGTTTTTTCAACTAAATACTATAGTATTCTTTTCAATGAACATTTCTAGTAAAACCATTTATTTCTAGTGCACAAAAGGAGTGCAATGAGCCATTAGCAGTCTGATGATGTAAATATCAGCAATAATGTTTATTTCTTAAGATACTCTCTTGTAAAGTTAGTATTTTAACTGCCTACATGTAGGAAAAATACCCCAATCTAAACAAAAAAAAAACTAATATTAAAATATGCAAGTAATTAATTTCTTATTAACAGCCCAAAAACTGAGAGCATATATGAAACCAAACAAGCCTAAGTCAAATATATAATAATTTAACACTAGAGGCCTATGCTAAATATGAATTTCACACATTACCATATGCCTTATCTTACAGAGAGATGAGGCAGATTCAAAAACAATATATTTGAGAGTGAATGAATATAGAAATACATGAAAAATGTTTTCAGAAGAAAAAAAAGACATAAATGGATACATCTCACTAGGTTTAATATATATTTGTTATTTTTTAATTTTGCACTTGTTTTTAATTTGTTCTAACCATATTTCTCAAAATTTTCTAAGAAAGCCAAAGTTTTTTATGCAAACTTTCTAATTTGCAGACTCATTTTCACAGATATTACTATAAACTTCTTAATAAATTGTAAATCAAATATATTCTGATTGTGTTTGTAAAAGTATGGGATACTTTTCTTTTGTACTCAGGCCCCGGCCCCCATGATAGTCTTTGTTGCATAAGAACATAATCTTATCATCTTGCTGAACAGTTAATTCAATTAAGACAGTACATAAGAAAAAAATACACTCTAATCTTTCTTATAAAGCATTGGATTTGTGTTTTGATTGCCAAAAGTTACATGATAGAAGCTTTTAAAGGAATCCTGAAGAACCTATTCATTCCATCTTTATGCAGCTACGAAGAACACAATAGAGAATTTTTCACACTACAGAAATGTATCTGCCTTCCCACTACATTTTTCAAGTATGAAAAATCTGAAAACCAAAGCACATTTTCTAAAATCAAAGAGGAATTTAAACAAACAAAGCATAGCTACTAGAATTAGGATCCTGATTCACACCAGAAAATCTTCTGGAATCTGTCATTTGCACATATTATCTTAAGTTGTTTATGGAAAGTATTGGGTGCCTAGGCAGTGAGAGGATTAGGATACCTTCTGACTTTTAGCACTGTTTTTTTGTTCCTTGATGTCCCATAAAGCTGAAAAAACCAATCAAATTGACATAAGAAAAATAAAATATGAAAATTGCTCAAGCTACTAAGATTTTACAATTTTCTGCAAGATAGACTTTCATAATCTGGAGTACAAATATCCAGAGTAGCACTTTTAACACAATGTATCATCATATAACTTTGTTTAAAATAAAGCCTGAATTGACAAAATATAGATTCCAAAGAAATCATATAGATATATTTTTCTTCCATTCTTCTCTTTACAGTTGTACAGAATTAGCTTGGAAAGCAGTTTTACACTTATTCACTTCTGGTATCATTTTTAATTTGCATCTTGCTGCTTGATGCCTCCGCTTGATGGGTACAATATGACAACAGGTAATAGATACAATAACAGTAAAACAGTGATCATTACTGCTGGGACTAGAAACACCCATCATTGCTTTTTTTTTAGCTTTCCTCAGCTGGAAAGTTTTGACATCTGCTGGTTTGGGACATAGCTGAACAGCTGTCAGCAGTGGGGTAGCTGCTTTCAGCAGCAGTTGGCGGGATGGCAGGGTGCCAGCTTGTACCATCTGTGCGCCTGACATTTCATTCTAATTAACAGTAGGGTTAATTGTTCTGGCAGGCTCAAATGTAGTGTCTAACATTACCCAAGGGAAACATGTACAAGTGCAGGAGTGGCAGGGAGCTGGGGACAGCGTTGCTAACAAACCTATTGAGGGAGAATGGTTAACAACTACTGATGATTTTACTAGCTGGCCACATGCAATAAGGCTGAGGTATTTTTTTATTCTGATGAATTATGCCAAGCCTGTAATGATGTAGAAGAAATCAAGCTTTGAAAGGCTGAGACTGCTGCCTTGGGGCAATTGAGAGGGAACAATTTGCATGTTATTACTGCATATTCATACCTAATTGTGTTAGGCTTTGCTAATAGAGCAGAATGACAGTATGAAAAATCGAGCAACTGCTTTATAGCCAACAAAGCTAGTGTTTTTTCCCTACACTATGAGTGCTGAATGATCATTTAGACATTTAGTTGTTCAATATGACAAGTCTACCATTTGTTAGCTTGACATATAGTAATTTATAAAGGAGTATTCTAATTTTACTTTTAGTTTATTCTCATTTTATACAGTATTCATGGTAGCAATTTGAATGGGGATATTCATAGCTATTGTGAGTAGTTGTGATTCAAATGAAACTATTTTGTATGAAGTATTTCTATTGTTTTATGATTTATTAATTTTAATGTTTAAATAGCTTTTTCAGATGTTAATATAACATAAATGGGAAGTTGATGAGAAATCTCTATTATGATCATGTTGCTACATACTGATTTAGCTAATCTTTTTACTTTCCCATTTAGACCCCCATTAAGCATGTTTGGGCCGTGGGCTGGTGTAAGAAGCTGTCACATAATACCATTCCAGGTATGGTATTATATAGATTCTAAATCCAAGACTTGCGATATGCTCAGTTTAGGCTGAGTTACAACCCAGGATGAAGGTGTAAAAGTCTCAAAACATCAAAAAGAATGCATTTTTTTTGTCACGTATATTTATGCAATGCTACAGGAAATTTTCTCTTCAGGAAAAATGTACCTCAGTTTCACTGTAAGTTTTTAGTGGCTTACTCTTCCAAATGTATAGCATATCAGTTCTTTTTCCCTTCTTTCATACTATTCCGTAGACATGATTAATACTCTAGGAAACATTGCTATAGGCCACATTGCACACATTAAAATGCAGCCAGTCTCTGAAAATTTTGAAATTAACTAGCTTAATAGTTAAAAATACTGAAAAAGTTGATAGTGATACCACACACGATATGAAACTCATGAAGGAAGGCCAGAAATAAGATTTTTAATATCTCTTTGGTAGTTTTGGAATCTAAGTTACTTGAACATGTAGCAGGTCTGAATTGCACAGTAAAAAGATGATAAATTTTATATTGGTTAATCTCAGAAATAGTAGATGAGATTGTCAAGACTTGGACACGAGAGAGAATTAGAGCAAACTGAGGAGGAGATTCAGTTATCTGCGTGCTTTGTTGTAAAAATAAAAGAAGTTTTCAATATGCCAGGTGAAACTTGTGGTTTAAAACTTTTCTATGTTATTTGGGAATTGTTTATATGAGTGTAATGCTTTCTTCATGGAAGAACATCATACTGTGGGTAGTTTATACTTGGTTTTGTATGTAGTCAGCAGAAACATTTGTACTTCATCTGCTTTGTTTATATCCAAAATATTTACAACATATAATGATATTATTCTATTGGTATTTATTTTTATGATGAATACTGATATGTTTTATGCAGGGTGTTTAAGTACTGCAATCTGTGCAATTTGATATAATCTTCCAATAGTTCACTACATAATTGAAGTACATATGGTTACATTCTAAACCTGTGGTCACTGGTCAGTATTTTTTTTAAACTTTAGGAGTGGAACCTTATTGCCAAACTACTAGTTGGTTCTTTGGTTGGTTGGTTTTGGTTGTTTTATTGGTTTTTTTCTTCTTTTTTTGAGGAAATCATGATCTATGAAGAAATCAAATGAAAATATGAAGGCTGGTGTTGAGCCTCTGATGTTGCAATTGCAGCAGAGAGCAGTGTGACTGCTACAAGTAGGAATGACCTTACCAAAGTCTCATGGGTAAAAGACATCTCACGAGGTAGATTTATAATTTTTACCTTTTAAATAAACCAAATGAACCTAATGGTTTATTTCCTGTCAAAACCAGAAAGACTCCACTGGTTTTATTTACCTGGATATTACAAAGAATGTCACTGAATATATATGAACATCTTTAGCAAATCAACATTCTGAAAATGCCTAGAGCTAATGTAATTTATTATGCATGGAAGAAGATGCTAAATATATTGGCCTTCAGCAGAAAATAATAAAATGGTTTGATTAGGTTTAATTTAATTATTGTTGTAAGTGAAAATCCTCTATTCCTGCCTTCTCTGCCCTTCAAAGAATCCTTCATGGAAGAAAAGCAGTAAAAATCCACTCACCATGTTGCAAAACAACATTTTAGTCAATGCCATTATGAGGTCTTGTCTACTTCTTGTCTTCTTTTTTTGAAATGTAGCAGCTGAGCTTCAGTTCTTTGCCATCTGTACTCTCAGTATATATCTAATCTGGTGCCTTCCAGACCTCCTGCTGAAAAATGAAGTAGAAAATTTGCCAAGACTTTACAAGACTGAAAAGTTAAATTAACAAAATGCGATTAAGATTAACATTAATATAGCTATTTCAGGATTTACCAAAGAAGACTCTTTTGCAGTAAGGTTATTCTTGATTTGTACTCTGTATGTATTTGACTCCTCCTTAGTCCTTCCTGCAGGTAGGTGGGCTTTCCCTTATACATTTCCTGTATCCAAATCTCATAATCATACAATTTTTTTGTTATCAATTTCCCTACAAAGCAAATATTTCTAATCAACACTATTACATTACAGTTACTTCTTTTTCTCAATCCCTTAATATCATATACTGCAGTTTTAAGTTAATAGGAAATCCATGTGCTTCATCTAAACAGGTTCTTCATGCACTAATTTTTTTTTTCTTTTTGGTAGGTTCTTTTGCTTTTCACAGCATAGAAGGTAATGGTTAATGTCTTTTTTTCCTTTAATCAGACTTCTATCACATACTGTTTTCTCTCATAAAGAAAATCCATGCCAGAATGTAAGTCACTTTTTTGACGGGAAGCATATAAAAACCTATATACTTTAAATATCTATATTTTTATGTGGGTGCATGTGTTATCACTTCACAGTTATAGAAAATATGTGAGATCTTATAAACTTCAGATTTTTGGGAGATTTATACAGACTGTTCTAAGCCTGTCTGAAAGGTGGAAAGAAGAGTATTTTCCAAGGAATCTTACATCAAGAGCACTGTGAAATCTGGGCAGTCAGTATTTAGATATTATTAGCTGAATCGTGGTTTATCTGTGGCTTCCACTGGAAATTTCTTCCACCCTACTTTGCAGTATATATCCATATACATTCCTATGCATATGCAGTTCATTTATATGCAAGGAATTCTGGTGGGCAACAGGCAGAAGAAATACAAATCAGGAAAGCATTGTTTACGTATAGTTTTCATTTACCTATCCTTATCTCTTCTGTCTTTTGCCTTTTTCTTTCTCTTACATATTGCCTTTTAAGAAGTATATTTCATGCTATGTTGATTTCTGGGTATTTTTATGCTTCTTTCTAGTTACTAGTTTTCTTTGGAAGCTTTTGGACTATGAAAAAAGTGAACAAGTTCACAAAATGTCCAGCCCACAGCTGGATAAACACATCATGGGATGGGTGAACACCTGGCTCACGGGTCAGGCACAAAGGGTTATAGTGAACGGGGTGACATCAGACTGATGACCTGCCACTAGTGGGATTCCACAGGCTCCATCCTCAGCCCTGTGCTCTTCAACATCTTTATAAATGATTCGGACACAGGACTGGAAGGGATGCTGAGCAAGTTCACAGACGATACAAAACTGAGAGGAGCTGTTGACTCCTTGAAGCCAGGGAGGCCCTGCAGAGAGACCTTGACAAATCACAGGGCTGGGCAATCACCAACCATATGAAGTTCACCAAGGGAAAGTGCTGGATTCTGCACTTGGGATGAGACAACCCTGGATGGATGTGCAGGTTGAGGAATGAGATGCTGGAGAGCAGCACTGTGGAAAGAGAACCTGGTGGTCCTGGTCGATGGAAAGTTGAATCTGAGTCAGCAGTGCCCTGGCAGCCAGGAGGGCCAAGCGTGTCCTGGGGTGCATCAGGCACAGCATTGCCAGCCGGGCAAGGGAGGGGATTGTCCTGCTCT
>VZTA01002188.1:0-15100 GCA_013398855.1 Mohoua ochrocephala | reverse complement strand
CCAATGCTCCCAGGCACATGGTGTGACTCTTGGAGATGTTCTGTGCAGGGCCAGGAGTTGGACTTTGATTTTTGTGGGTTCCTTCCAACTCAGCATATTCTGTGATTCTGTGTTTCTGGGATTCAGTGAAGTTGTCTTTATACTTGTCTTGACTGACAGGGCATTTTTGCTTTGAGAATTTTTTTTCTATTCTGATTAGTGGTGGCTATAAAAATAAAAATACCTCTAAGAGATTCTGCTGGGCATGATGATGGAGATAGGACACAACAAATACTATTATTGATAAATTTTCTTTCTCATATTTTTCACCATGCATGTGTACAGCTAAAGCATTTCACTGCGACACATCAACAGTACTGCAGTATGGAAAAACCCTTCACTTTGCGGGTGAGGTTGGTACAGTTTGAGGGAAGTGAGTGCATATTCATCTTTAATTGCCATCTAGAATTTTTTCAGATTTTTTTTTAAAAAACAAGGATGAGTAGAAACAATCATAGAAACAAGTAGAAACAATCACATGATGTGAGTCGGGCTGTTCTGCACAGGGCCAGGAGTTGGAGTCGATGATCCTGATGGGCTCCTTCCAACTCAGCATATGCTATGATTCTGTGATTCTAGGCCTCAAAAAACAGTAAAAATTTGGTTTGGCTGAAGCTTACTGAAACAGAGTTATATTGATTTTGGCTACTTCTGTTCAGTATATTTACTTGATCTGAACATGATTTTTGTTATTCAATGTCAATAATTTTATTATGGTATATTTGGAAGGTTATTAATTTTGAATAATATTTCCCACACTAGAGAAATTTGGACTTTATTATCCACAAGTTGCAAGAATATTTATTATTATCTTGATGCCAACTATGTATTTTTGTTCATATTCATAGTAAGTGTTCATACTGCAAGGAACATGAGACTAAACTGAATTTAAATCCTGTTGCTAAACTGAAAGGTTTTTGAAATTGTAATACCATAGAATTACAGAGTATTTGAGCTACCCTGTCAATGGGCATGACTAAGAGGCTAGCTCCATTTTCTTAATTCTCTCTATTCCCTTCTATCAAATATTTATACACATTGTTAGGATCCTCCTGAGCCTTCTCCCTCATAATGTCAGGGACTGGGTAGTTTCCAGGTAGTCAGTGCCCTCAGCCTCTCCTCATAGGATCAATGCTCCAGTCCCTTATTCCTCCTTGTGACTCTTTGCTAGACCCAGTCCAGTATGTCCCTGCCTCTCTTGTACAGGGGAGCCAAATTTCCTGTGCTCACTGTACACAGATGCCATTTCCCTCCTATTATATGTATAGCAATCCCTCCATCAGCTAAAACAATTCCTGGAAATTTAGTTTTCTCCAAATGCTCCCAGAATGGGGTTTAGTCTTCACTTGAGAATTTCCAGGGGTTTTCTCACAATCTGGGGTTCAAGCAGTTAAGATTAGTTAAATTAATCTATAAAACAACACAGGTTAAATGGGATAATGTAGACCTGAATAAGAATGATTAATGAAACAAATTGTCAGGAGGTGGCCTGCCTACCTTTTACAGATTGTAGCTTTACTGCGGCTATTCTGCCTAAACACAAATATGAATTTACAATGACATTTTTTCCTCTTCATTATGCTGAATAGGATTGAGTAATCTGGTGTATGGTATTTGAAAAGAAGAAGCTAAGTTTACAAATAAAACCAGGAGTTTCCCTTGGAGTTTCTCAAGACATTGTGAAAAACGGTGAAATAAACTGTTGTCTTTAGCAGAGGTTAATGCTGGAGTAGCATTAAAATTAGTGTCCCTCTATGCAGAGATCTGGAATCTGTATTTTAGTGAAAATTTCTTAACATGGAACACAGTTATACATTCACAGGATAAGATTTGATCCTATTAAAAATTCTTTCTCTTTTGTTGGAGAGCTACAAGTAATGCTTTACTTACCTTTTTTGTGAGTCCCAGAAGACTGAAGGTTTCGCATTGTACCAGTATTAAGTCGGTGACAGTTTTATATGTAAGAGCTTAAAATTTACATAAATAGCACAAATAGCGTATGGAGAATGAGATAGAAAATGAAAGAATGATGCCTCATCTGGATCCATAGTAAGGTTATAGATATTCTTTCACTGCTAGATACAGGATATCTCTTCCTGCCTGTTTTGGCCTTATTTGTTACATCAGCTGTGTTGTGGTATCATTCTGGTACTTCAATTCCAGAAAAAAAAAAATTGATATGCATCTTTTCCAAAGCTCCTATAAATGACTGCACACATTATTCACAAAGAACTTCTGCAAAAGAAGAGCTCTGGTCTCCTTCTGCCTAAAAATGCCCACATCTGGAATAAATCTAACTTAAATCAAGAAATAAGAGTAGTTCTGTTCTTCTCACATATCTCTTTGCATGTCATAGCCAAGCCAAAATTTGACTCTGCCTATTGTTTTGCTTTTCCCTAAGTGTCAAAAAATAATTTGATGTGTTCGTTTGAACACTGAACATTTTCTAAAGAACTTGGGAATGTTTAAACTGTATTTTAATGTCTGCATGCATATAAAAGATAATATTCTTAAGTAGTGATAAAAGTAATAATTTAGGGCAATTTCACCATTCTTTTCTATTCACCCAGAGCACCAAATTGAAATATTTTTCTTGTTTGATTATTGGTAAGTGGTCATGGATTCGTTATTCTGTTTCTATATATATAAATATATATATATTTTAACAGAAATAGCCATAATATAGCTTTGCTTGCATTCTTATAACACAAATTACATCTGTTTAAAGACATTTTGGCTAGACTACATTTAATATTAAAAGGATATAGCTGTCTTTTTTTTCTTCTTTTTATTCCTATATCTCTTTATAATTGATTAATGCTCATTTGGATGAATAATTTATAGCTCATATAGCTTCTGGCTTATTAATTGTTTAATTTCAGAGGAAGTAACTGAGTACTAAGGAGAAGCAAGTTGTCATTCAAAGGGACACATTAAATTTAAATACTCCATTGATGCATAGAGTAGAAGTGGTCAAAGTATTTAATATGTGCATCTTACATCTAGTACTATACTTGTAAAGAAGAATAATGACAGTGAAGATTAAAGGCTATTAGGAATTTTTTTCGATAGAAGAGGCATTTGATAGCATGTGATGTGGCAAATTTTATGATCCTGTGTCGTTTTTGTTTTTCTTTATATGTCTTTTTTTTTTCACTTTTACTTTTCTCTCCAAGGCCAAGCAGAAAGAGGAGCAAATTGAATAAACAGGGCTCAGAGTTAATAACAAACAAGATTAAATATGCAAATGATTAAATGATAAAATTCAGCTTAAATTGTAGATAAGCCTTTTTGCCTTTGCAATTGAAATTAATCTCAAGATATGTTTAGATCAAAGGATCAGAATCTGAATCAACATTGATTTTTGATAAGGATATGTGGTAGTTCTACTTCACTTGAGAGCCTGATGCTTGCTAGACAGGACTTAATATTCGTTTTAGGTAGATAAAGAAAAAAAAGCTTTTCCTCCTTACAGAGAAGTAACTAATGTTCTTTAACATGTTGGATTTGGATGCAACAATTTTGGAAGATTTTATTTTAGGAAATGCTAATATTAACAATTTCCCACTATTTTTGTGTTATTATTTTACACATGACATAGGTAACTTCACCTTATACATTTACAGTGTGCTTTTTACATAAGGGTAATTAATTAAACACAGAATCTTTCAAAGGATTTTCAGTCTTAGCTTTTTGTTGTAGTTATCTTCCTGTTCTTTGAAAGAACTCAATTATTTATTTTTATTAGTGATGGGAAGGGAGTAAAAATAGATGTCAAATAGCCTGCAGTTGAATTTCTTTGTTTTGATCTTGACATTTAAAAACTGGAAAGTTATTATATACCATGGAAAACAGGTAATGATATATCTCCGTCTGCCAAAGCCAAAAAAGTTGCTAATGAGATGCATATATCCTTTTCTTTTCTTTACTAAGAATCGATAGCATGTTCTGTAAGTAGATTAAATAATCCCAAAATAATTTGCATTTTCCCCATTTTCAAAGCTGCATGCCTTGCAGAGCAGAAAGAAAAGACATTGGGAAACATATTCACTGCTATACAAAACTGATAGAAAAAGTAAAATACCTTGCATGTCTGTTATCTTTACCATTCTCCTATCCTTATGAGCACTGCAGGAATCTCTCTTTTACAACAAAGGAAACATATTGAGAAGGCAAATACTTTTATGTTAGTCATGGTCTCAAACAGCAGGAGGTCTCCATGTGATGTGACACGTGAAGGCCCTTTGAGTTCTGAGTCTATTACTAGACACCTGTTCAACTTCTTTTCCAGAAGCATCAGGTGTATACAATGGCTGGACTAGCGGGCATGATTGGTTCTCTGCAATCATCTTTCATAGCTCTGGCTGTGAAGAAGAGGTGCCAATTCTCAATAAACCCTTGCAGAGCAAGGTGCCCATAGGTCCCAGCAGCACCTCTAACAGGAGAACTGCAGGGTGCCGGCTCATTACCATACCGTCCGATCTCACAGTGCTACACTTTTTCCCTCAGACCTTTATATTAGTTGGCAGTGCCAACTAATTCTCCAATCATCTAGTGTTCTATAAAACAAGTAATTGCAGGAGGACATCCCTCGAAGATACAATGGCCTGCAGTCCAAATGTTGCATTCTTTAACCCTTCAATTCACAATGGCAGCAGCCTGGATCATTGGCAGTTACAGTGCATAATAGATCTTTCTCGAACTGAAGACTGAGTTGACTGAAACCTCAGCTATTGTGATTTCTGGGACTCTACTACCTATAACACTACTTAAGTTTTCTGAGGTAGGATAAATTCAAAGTCAATGAATCTCTCAGTTTTTTTTTTTTTCCAGGAAACTCAAATCCCTATGACAGGCTCTCTAAGAAGTGCTTCACAAATTGGTATGTCTAGGAGAAACTGCAGAAAAAGAGAGGTGATATAAATATGAACTGAATGTGTTTTTTAAAGAGAAATGAAGAGGGTTTTTAACATATAACCTCATACTTTAACTAATGTTAAGTAGTCTGAAGTGGAGAAATACCAGAAACTTTGAATTCAGGTATCATACGTGAGAAGGAATCTCAGTGGAAATATATAAATGTGATTTCATGCTCAGAATTTCTCTGTCTATTTTTGTAGCTTTCAAATGCCTTGCAGTGTTAAGTAAAATAATATTGTTTCCTCCTCCAAAAATGTTCGCTGACTTCTTTCTGTACATACATGGCACAGTGTTTGCATATATGACATTTTAACCTTTTCACAAATGTTTTGTCAGTTACATGCTTTGTATTCTGTGTCTCAGGTGCCAACTTATTCATGTACAAATAAACAGTTGGATTACTTCAGAACAGTTGGTAAAGGGAGTTCCAGAAAAATATGAAGGAATGAATTGATATAATTGTTTGAAGGGAGGTTAAATTATGTGTAGAGGTTTAAGTGCAGGAGAGGAGTCCAAGAAAAATGGATCATTTCACTGAAACACAGCCATTCCCTTTAGCTGTCCACTAAAATCCTCAAAGTGGAAACAGACAAGTACACAGAGGGTTTACTGGGAAAGGAAAAATATTGCGTTGAGAAGGAAGGACCAAAAATATATAGACCAAGAAACAAGAAGAGCTAGTAATGTACCTGGAAAACACTATATTGGCAAAAACAATTTCTAAATCTTTTGTTCTTACATAGACACCAAAGTTTATGATCATAATTGGTACCTTATGATGCTACTTAGGAGAAAAATTATGTCAAAATTTAAATGTGTTTCAGTTGAACCAATGCAGTATGCAAATCCAAAAAAAAAGAGTATTTCTGTAGCTACCTTTTAAGCTTACTGCATCACTACAAGTTGGTTTTAAACTGTTTTGCAAATACTAACTACTTAAGAAAGGGTGGCAGGTAAAGGGTGGAAAAAAGTGTGAGTCCTCCTGGATATGTCTTACTTCTGTTGTGAACAAGCAATGTTGGATACAATTGCCCAGCTGTCCTTGGAGCTCCGAGGTTAACTAACAACTTCTTGTAGTTAGATCCCTACTGTTTCCAAGTTAATTGGTCCACCCTGCCACATTTGTACAGAAATCATGCTTCCCTGGAAAGTCAGTTCAAACTACCTGACATTAGACAGCATTTTCACAGGGGAAAACCAGGCATTTCGTTAAAGATCAAGAGACTATAACCTTAGAGAAGTGGGACCTAAAAGTATAATCTTGAAAATTTCCTGCCTGTTTGTGTTTCCTTGCTATGATGTGAAAGAAATAATAATTCTCTTAAGAAGGAAAATGCAATTTGTGATGGCAGTTTGCACCTGGCTCTAAGTCTAAGTGCTAGATAACAGGCAGTTTACATGGATATCTGGAGTCTGTCACAGTGTGGGGTAGTGAAGGGGTTTCTCACAGGACAATAGATTAGATTTGTCAGTTAATGTACCAGTAAAATGGGCAGGAGATTCCTACTTAGTGTTAACTCAGGCACAGTACTTTGTCAGTGCAGGGTCCAAGTCGTATGGTCAGTAGAGCTTAGATGTGGTATAGAGACACCTGTAAAAATGTGAAAAAATTCAAATCTAACCTGGTTTTTAAAACACATCTGAGAATTTAGATTTTTTTCTTTTTATTAGAGCAAAAGATTCTTTAATCTATCAAGCACCTACAGCCCTGATATCTATACTTCTACTCATTATAGAATCTGTACCATTTTTTTAAATCGACATTTTATATCTAAAATATTTGATTTGTTTATTTCCCACTTGGAAGGTTGACACACCTCTTCCCTTCTCTTTTAGGACCATACTAGTTGTAATGTACAAGTCTTTCCTTTCATTTTTCACTTTGATAATTATGGCTATAAAGAAACTTTTTCCTTTTTTTCCTCTTTAAGTAACACCATGCCATTTCACAGATATTGCTGTATTATCACTGTTTTAAGACTTGTTTTTAAATTCTGTGAAAAATCTGTGGGATCAATGAGAAAACATAGATTTTCACAAAAGGTACCTAGAAGAACCTGGTATAATCGATATCGTTTTTCTGTTTAAGAGATGTGAAAAATGTAGCTTGACTTACTGGATAGTCAAAGAAAAATACAGAAAGTGACCAACAGAAGAATGAGGGATTGCAGACTCCTTCTTTGTGATTTCTCATTGTGCCAGTCTTGATGTAGCTTGCAATTTCGTGCTCAAGATTTGTAGTTAACACTGGAACTTTTGTCAAGAAATTCAAGCAATGTTCTGCAATGGTGCAGAAGAGAAATAAGATAAAATTACTCTGAGTAAAATCCATTCTTTTTTTTTTTTTTCCTGACTTAAACAGGAAGTAGCCCTTTTTGTGTGTTCATTTGAGAAGGTGTTTGCTCTCTCCCCACCTCAAAAATAAGTTTATCTGAGTTTTTTTCTAAAATGAAATGAGACTTGTGCCAATGCTCAGATATTGTATGGCATACCAGCACTGTGTAAAATGACCACTGGTAACTGAAGGGCAAAGAGGCATTAGAAGCATTTTACGTGTTTCCTAAATGCTCTTTCACAATTTTTTGAGGTGTCCCACTGCTTGCAACGATGCTACTGTTTAGATGAAACTCTTTCCTTAAGTCCACATTCAACTATCTCTCTGAACTGATTAACTGTGCCCTAAGTAAGACATTAAATATTGTGTAGAAAGTAGTAAAGACAGAAGATTCACAATTCGAACTGGAATTGTTTTGAGGTTTCTGACTAGCAGCTGCCATTCTCATTACTAGGATATTAATCCAGCTGAATGGGATATCAGTCTACTATATTATACCTTTACAAATTGATCCCCTGATAGCAGATAGGGATTCTTAAGTTCAAAATAAATCAGTTTCTGTGATCTTATAAAAAACACTAAAGAAGAATTTTCTAGCATCTTAGATCCTTTCACTCTGTCCTTGATAAGTTTATTCCACATCCCTTTTTTCTGCAATGATTAGAGGTTGTTAAATTGTTAGATTTATTCAAGACCTCAGCAGTCAAATGGTTTCTCAATTTGTCACTCACTGCATTTTCAGTTGTCAGTTATTTATTTTAATTTTTAGTAAATCACTGATTACTGTTACTTTTCACTGTGTGCAGGAATGGGTACAACTGAGAAACTAAAAGAAAAGTTGGGGTTATCCTAATTTTTTGTTAATTAAAGTTCTGAAAACCATAAGATTATTTTTGCTCTACAAAAGTCATGGTATTTTTTGTTGGCTTTTATTTTGTCGGTTTGTTTTGTTAGTTTGTAGAGCTTTTTAAAAAATAATGTATAAATGGTGGTATCAAAGTATTTTTGCCCCTATTTTTGAAAGCTGTATCCGCTTATGTGCTGCATACACACATAATTTTGTGTGTCTGTCATTCTGACTCGCCGGACAGATGCAAAAGAAAAAGGCAAAAAAATCTAGTACGAACTTCATGCAAATAGAGCTACGGCAAGTTTTTTATATTATAGTCATATAAAGAAGTGTGCCATTTTATAAAAGAAAACTTAGAAGATATGTAGTTCCTCTGAGTGTATCTTTTGAAAAGATAATTTAAAAATCGTTTTTAAACCCTATTTGTTTTCTGCGGTTAGGTTCCAGTTTGAGTAGCTCTCCAAAGAAAGCATCAGGCTTATTTGTTCAATTCTGTGTCAAGATTACAAAGAATGTAAACACTCAAATGACAGAATAGCTCAAGTAGTCTGCCCACCTCCTATTTTTTTTTTCTGATTATTTTGTACAGTATCTCACCTTTATATATTAATATAATTAAACTGAGAATGTCAGCTCCTGCTTTGGGCTTAATTTGGCCTTTATAAGCTAGCTTGACTTTTGAAATTTGTCCCTATGATTAAAAATTAGGTATAATTTTAAAAACAATGTTAAATATTTTTTCTCTAGGCTGCTGTTTTCCTTTCGCTCCTGAAGGTAAAGTAAAAGAGATATTGTTTGGTGCTTGTTTCGAATGCATTTATGAAAAAAAATTTCTTTTTATTCCTAGGGAAAACTTCCTTGTAAGCATCTGAAAAATATCAAGAATTTAAAAGAAATGAACTGTATGCTTAAGTCTGTTGCATACAGTTCCATCCATGCTCATAGATTACAGAGGTAGTTTAATCACCCATAAGAAATTACCAGCGTCTCTGTTCGTGAAGCATGACATTTCAATTGCACAGCCAATAAAAGAATTACATGAAGAGGGCTGAAATGATTTACTGTATGGAAAGCCACAAGACCAAGGTTACCATGGTGAACTACCTTTCTGTGTGCACAAGGTCAAGTGAGAGTGACCTGTCAGTGGACAACCTTCAGTGCTAACATAGTAATATATTGCACCAACAGTGGTTTGTTGATCAGCTTCTTCAATAATTACAAACATTCTAATGTTTGGTATTTTTTCATTGCTGAATGTTTTACATGTGGACAATAAGGAATAAAGAAATCTTCATTTTATGCTTTGGCAATAGCAGTTTAACAGCATTAGATGAAGCTCTGTGTTTAGCAAATTTTTATGAATTGTAATTGTGTGCAGTAATATTTCTTTGGGTATGTTCAGAGGTTAAAAAAAGCTTACCAAGGGTTTTCGGATATTTAATCTAGTCTGTATGAGATGCCAGTTGATGCCTTTCATATTTTCTGACTCTGCAATATTGTATATTGCAGAATTCTTCTTTCAGTTCTGATGGGGCTGGAGATAGGGAAGCAGGGAGGATTGCAAATAGTCTGTGTACAAATATTGTCAAAGAAAATATAAAATTATAATTAAAATGCTCAGAAAAAAAGTCTGAAAAGCAGAGAGTTCATCTAATGGTTCTCTGAAAAATATTTTGTTGATGCATAAAATGAGAACTATACTAATAAATGTCTCTTGAATTACATATGCTGTAAGAAAATGAAACCCTTTGGGTTATGAATCTTGGATTTAAAGAGGCAGTCATCAAATATTTAAGATGAAAATGCAGTAACACATGCTAGCTGTCATGTGTAAGTTTGGTGAATGTTATGACAAGGTTTTTAAAACATTCATAGTCACAGTATTTTTATAAAAATGTTCATTAATTCAAACAGACATTCATATCTGGCAACCTGCATTACAATCGAGATTTCTAGATGCATGAGAATCTTGGTAAAGCCAAGAAAATATGGGTGAAATATATAGCAATCATGTTTAAATTATACATTATAAGGCATACCTATCGGTATGTTGTCATATTATGCATTAAATTTAGTGCATAAATCAGGTTGTTATAATTCTGATGTCACCAAAAGGCACAAAATATGACAAACAGGACTAGGCATCTAGATATTATCATACTCAATAATTCAATGAGCATTTGTTTTATGTAAATAAACTCCTGTTAATAAAAATTACACTCATTTATTTTACCACTTCCAAGCGATAATTAAAAAAATGTCCACTTTCTTGAAAATCATTATAAAATGTGAATAATGCATTTGTTTAATATCTTTATAAACAAGATCTTACCATCAGATTAGTTCTGGAAATGAAAGTGTTATTGATTTCTATAATAATTTCATAATACTGTTACATTGCAGTGCTGAAACTGCTAATCTTGTTTTTGTGGAGAACTCTATGCATTTAAAGCAGTGCTTGAACTCTCACATACAGCATATAAACAATATTAATTTGATACAGGCTGCTATTGTTGAATGTGCAGAAAAAGTACCTTTCAAAATGTGGAGAATGGAAGAGGGAGATATTTTTTAACTGCAGCTTTTAATATAATGAACACAACTATCTGTTACAAAAATGTAATACGTGTTTTTTTTCAGTAAATTCAAGCACGTTGGGTGGTAACATGCCAAAATTTCAAAATGGTTTCAGTCTTCTTAATTTGCGTTTGATATATGTACCGACCTGAGAAAAGTTTAGAGTTGTGATCTTAATAAATGCCTGAGGTATTATGATTATGAGGCATCTATGATAGAGAGTACTATATATCACCTGACCTTTCATCTACTCTCCCATTAAAAAAAAAAATAAGAAAAAAAAAGAAAAATTAAAAAAAAAAGACGGGAAACTTATTATTGTCTGCTTTTAATTCCAGAATATCATGATTAATTGGAATTTTTTTTCTCTTTTTTTTTTTCTCCTTATAATAATTAGTAGGTGCAGACTTCCTTAAAACATAAGGATCTTACCAGAACAACAAAAGACAGAAGTGAATATATGTGTGGAAAAAGATTCAAGTCAAGATCTACCTCATGCTAAGGAGATTAAAACAGAACTGAAAACATTTGTATAAGGGCTCCTAATCGATTTAGTGAGCCAAATCATGGCAAACCTGTGGACATCTTGATAAGACACAGCACACAGAGAAGGCAAAATTCTTGAACCTAACCTGCTTCCACCCTTCATCACTAGATCCAACAAGCCTCTTGGCAGGAAATAGAAGACTTTTTATCTTCTGATCTGTATGAAAAGTAACTAAATAAGTACTTTAAGGTACCGGGCTTTGCTGAAGTTGAGTATGCTGCTGTGAATGGTTGTCCCAGCTGAGCATCATGTCAGAGCACTTCTATTCAGCTGATTGTTAGTGGCAGGCTGCTAGAGCCACTTCTTAGCTCTGTAAAGTGGCAGAAATCAAAGAAGGCCTTGTTGCTGTGCACAGAGAAACAGCAAATTATCCCGAAGTGCATTTTCCAGCTCCACTGGAATGTTATGGAAGCAAACATTGAAAACTGGAGGGTGTGTACTCACTGGTGAAAACTCTTCCATTAGCTTGCAGGACACTTCACATGAAATTTCCATACTTTATAAAGGAGAGCCAGTTAGATTGCCAACTGTATTCTGGCCAGTAAAATATTATTTGAATTAATGGTGAATTTGATTCAGATGTCAGACTTCCAACTGAAGAACTGAGTATGGTAAAACATATTTGTAGGTATTAAATGAACAAAATTTTAGTATACCTTGTTAGAGAGATTTTTCCTTTTGATTCCACTCTCCTTCACTTTAAATTACACAAAGGTATTAAAGGTCAGATCAACTATACTGATAAAAGAACATCAAAGTCACTGAATACTCTTGTTTTCCTATTTATACAACAGCACTCTAAATAATCAATGTAGGTATCTACATTAAACTGAAAAGGTTGTGATACTAACATTTAAGTGATTTTTTTTTTTTTTGGCCACTGATTCATTTAGAAGAATATACGAAGGTGAAGCCTTGTCTATTGGAAGGGAATGTTCTCTTTGCACCAAAAATTATTGGCAGCGGTGTGATGCAGAACAGATTACTGCCTATAGATTCCCTTTTTGCATTTGAAAGCAATCCCAAATGCAACTGATAATATTCAAAACTATATCTGTTTTTATAAAAGAATTTCTCAGCCATTATACTTGTGAGGCTATTAAAATACACATTGGTCTCCTGTTCCATAAGGGAATTCTGAGCATATTTTTCTGGAAGGACTGCTGTTTTTGGAATTTATCTTCCTTTTCTTAAATTTCTAGGATTTGGCTCCCCTTTCAAGAGTATGTAAAGATGTATGGTTTAGTTTAGTTTTTAGTATTTCTTATCATTTAATTCACAATTTGACTGCTAATGTAGTTGAATCTGTGATTTTTTAATCTGACAAAATATCTTTCTGTGGATTTGTTTTGTCCAGCTAATACTTTCGTCATGGGTTTGGCTGGAGTATAGTTAGTTTTCTTTATAGCACCCAGTGTGGGCCTGTGTTTTGGATTTGTGCTGAAAACAGTGTCGATAATGAAGAGATATTTCATTATTGCTGAGCAGTTCTTGCACAGTGGCAAGGTCTTTTCTGCTTCTTACCCCACCCCGCCAGTGAACAGGCTGGGGCTGCACAAGGAGCTGGGAGGAGACACAGCCAGGACAGATGACTCCAGCTGACCAAAGGGATCTGCCACACCATATGACATCATCATGCTCTGTGTATAAACCTGGGGGAAGAAGAAGTAGTATGGAGGGAGTATTTTTGGTAATATAATTAGATTTAATCCTTAAGTGTATACAAACTTTATGTGCTGGAGGAAAAAGAAACAAAATACGGGAATAGGCAGTAACCTTTGTTCAGCAGGAGAGAGTATAAGCACAATTCAAAGGAGGGAATAAATATAAAAACCATAACTTTACAAAATCAGAATTTTAAAGTGGACATAAATCCTTGTTTCTTCTCCTTTCAGCTGTATGAGTAGAATTCATACCCACGTGGAGAGAGAAAGGGAAGAGAAAGAAGAATCATTGTGCACTGAGGATCTTATGCAACCTATTACAAGTGCTACAGGTATGGCAGAGCTCCTGAGCCTCTGGAGCTACATGCAGCATTGAACATGGGAAAAAGGTTGTTACAACTATTTAATAGTAATATATTTAAATTAAGATGGCATTTAAAGTAAGCGTACATTAGAGGAAGATGGAACTTGAATATAATAATATCCTTGAATATTCTAAACATTTTCATAAGATATTAAGTAAAACTTTTAGGAAGTGTTAATTTTCTAAAGGCTTTTCTCTCTTATAATCCTTCTGTCTTTTTGTGACCTATAGGTTTTTCTATTATTGTTGGTTTTTTACTACACATCTTCTGAATTGGCACTGTTGGTTCATATAGCAATAATACTGCATCCAACTTCCCAAGGTTTGGCAAAGACTACTGAATAAGTATTTTTGAATAAATGTGTATACATTTTATAAGGTATATTTAGTAGATGTTGCATTCTATAGCAGTGTCTAATACTTACCATAAGGGTCTTCAATTGTGAATGCTGCTGTCATTTTCATTATGAGGAAGATACTTTATTAAAAAAACCCAAACCAACAAGAATGGTCCAGATGGAGTTTCTCATTTTGAATTCTTTTCCTTGGAAAACTGCAGGTGCACGATCATAATTTGACAGTGCTGCATTATGGATTAGCTAGTGAAGGCTATTGTACAGTGAGCTCTGCAGCCATCTCATTGACCTCCTTGAAGTCCAAGCATATAATCTCTGTGACACCAACACTGCTGCCAAGCTCATATTTAAGTGATGCAGCTAACCAAGTCTTTGAAATAATTGTTTTTAAAAATACTGAGAGACATGGACATTCAATTCTGCAAAAACTAATTTTATAAATAGGATTTGTAGTTCCTAAGGCTATAAAGAAAATAATCAAATTGCACCGATTAATGTTTGGAACTGTATAAACAAAAGCTTATTTTAGATATTAATGAATTAATGGTATATTCATATACATTGATGACCTATATGTGAAGTATTAACTTGATGCAGTTTAAAATGCCTAAGAGATTAAAAATGCCTAAAAGGTTAAGCCTCTGGAATATTTTTAATAGAAAAAGATTGACTATAAGTAAAGTAAGAATAATCTGTACAATAAATTAGTGAAATACATGAACTAGTTGTATCTAGTTGTATGTTTTGGGAGAGGAAAGTTGCTTAAGTTGAGAAGACAAAATTCTAGAAAAGTATTTAAATCTAAATATAAACTCAAGGTCTATTTAAATGTAGATTTTGCCTTTCCAAAGATGCTTCTGTGCATAGAGTAGGAATATATTGTTTGGCTGGCACAGATTTGGTAGACAGATGAAGAAGCCTGTATCTTTCCAACTCTCTGTTAGAACAACTTGGAAATACGACATTATAACAGTAATATCAGAAAAGGATTCTTCTGATAAGTTCCTGGCTGTAGGAGCTGAATCAAGTAAGGAAAAAGCTATATACAAGTACCTAATTCCACTTAGAGAGCTCTGGCAACTCACTTTGCTAAGACCGAGTTTCTCTCTTAAAAAACGAAAGAAAAAAGGCATAGTTTGGAGAAGTAAATTTCAGAGGGAAGGAGTTTGAAACAGTGAATTTAGAAAGATAAGTAGATTGTAAAATAACAGTGGAGAATGTGCTTGTCTGACCAATGTGGATGTAAAGAAGATGTGAGTTTAGAGTAGAAGGAGAAAGGAAGCAAACTGTAACCTAAAGAAAATGGAGCTTTACACAGACCCTTGAATGGCTGTGATATATTATATCCCCGCTCAAGTACCTTTTCTACTGTCACTTTCTATCTACTTTGTATCCCTTCTTTGTCCAACTTTTCCACACCCTCTTACCATAAATGTCAGTTTTCCTTA
>VZTA01002187.1:42100-70776 GCA_013398855.1 Mohoua ochrocephala | reverse complement strand
ATATCTATATATGTACAGAGAGAGATAGAGAGAAGGGAAGCATTCATAAAATAACTTGTTTCAGGGACTTGAGGCTTTTTAAGAAAATCAGACGCCATGAGACTCATGATAAAATCTTGATAGTTGTCAAGACTGTGTTTTATTTCTTTACATGTGAGAGCACAAAGAGGTTTTTTTTTTCCCTCACGTGGAATCTGAGAAGATCCCTAATGGATCATGTCTAATGTAGTTATTTATATTCTGAACTTGCTGTGAGCTGTGGTTCTGACAGCCCCCGTGCCTGTGCAGAATCCCCGGAGTGGTTTCCCTCCGAAAGAGGAGAAGTGAGTGTGACTCTGCCTAGCCCATCCCCCTGCATTCTGCAGTAGTAGCCCGTGGCCAGCCCGCAGGCAGCGTGCCCATGGGGTGTCTGGGGGTGCCCCATGGCATATTAAGCTGCCCCNACCCGTGGCACAGAGGTCTGCTGGGTGCACAGGACACCACGTGCTCTGCGAAGCTCTCTCCAGTTGCGCCTGAGGTTGCATTTACAAGCGTCAATCCCTTAACGACGGTGGGTCTGGTTTTAAAAGCAGCTTCAGAAGACTGCACGAGCTCTGCCTGAGCACAGAAAGTTGCTTTCAGGAGGTGGGTACGGAATTTAGGATCTAAAATTCATTCAAAGCCGATTGTAAAAGCACTGTCAGAGCTGCAACAGTGGTTCAGTGTGCAATGATATGGGCTTCTTTTAGTACTTTGCCCTTTATCTAGTAACATGGAAAGAAATGTTATTAACTGTGAATATCTTTATAAGCTTATATGTACAGTTGTAAGATTTGGATTTGAATGCTTTAAACTCATTGGTCTATATCTGCATGTATTTTTGTTGTTAATAGAAGAAAAAAAATTGGTTGGGCAGGTAAAAAATTCCAGATATAATGGTTTTAGAAAGCCCAAAAATCTATTGGAAGTCTATGGAGAAACAAAGAGCTGAGACTCTTTCTTCTGGAGAATACCCAGAGGGATCTTAGCAATGTGGGTAAATATCTGACAGGAGTGAACCAATATGAGGGAGAGATTCTCTTCCCGTTGGCTCCCAGGGACAGAACAAGAGGCAATGGACGCAATTTAAAACACATGAAATTCCACCTGAGCACAGAAAACCAGCTGCTGGGAGGTTGGTCAAACAGTTGCCTAGAAAGTTGATGGAGTCTCCATCCTCGAGGGTATTCGAAACTCAGCTGCATGTTATCCTGGGCACCCTGATCTCGCTGACCCTGCTTGAGCAAAGGATTTTTGCAGTAGGTGATTTCAAAAGGTCCCTTCCAACCTAAGCGATTCTGCAAATTATTCCTCTCTGCCCCAGGTGAAATGTTAGAAGGCTGACAGACATTAAAATGTTAGGTGATGAAACTCCCTAACCTCCCCCTGAAAGAAAAATAAAAATCCCTAGGAGTAAGAAATGAAGAAATGCTGAATTTTCATGTTGCTGTTGCCTGGCTGCGATATCCCTGCACATGGTCACCTGCAGTACAATTTTTAGCAATCACTGGTAGAACACTAATACTTGTGTGCCTTAAACACAAGCATTTATAGCTAAGTTTACCACACTTAAGCTGTCCTGCTACACCAAATGAAGGAGAGCAAGTCCTGAAGAACCTTTGTCAGAACATGGTGACATAGGGAACAGACATAATTTCCTTTCATTGTTTTAGTCTGAGGTCCAGAAGATCGGCACGTGCTAATTTCTTTAGGGAAAAAAGATATATCAGGAAACAGAGTGATAAACATGGGTAGCAAGATGTAAAAGGGTCCCTTTGAAGATAATACGACTATTTTACCTTTTGAGATACTTTGAAATCCTTTTTATCGACATGAATAATACATTGCAATGATGAATTTCTCCTAGGCCTATTCACATTAGGAGAAACATTGTGGTGAGAGCAGATGCTGCCGTCACGATGGCACATTGAGAAATTGTCCATCAGATGGCACAGCAACAAACGGCTTTTGCAAACAATCCAAAATATATCCACAAAACAAAAACCGTCCCACAGCCCACCTGCTCAACAGAAAATTCAGGGAAAAGCTTTCAATATGTCTTTTTTAGAGATACCCTCCTAGGAAGATGTTGATGAACTGAGGAAAGTCTGCAACAGATTGTTTTATGGAGGAAGAAGATAGAAATATTGGTTGTTTCAGGACTCCCAGAAGTGGAACTATCCCAGCTTGCAAAACAATCCAGTCTTGGTTACTTAGCAGGCTTTAAAAATGTTTTAAAATACATCTGTCATAGCTACTGATAAGAAAACTATCAAAGACCAGGTTATGTTATCCTGGATCTTTTCACTAATCCAGAATTTCCCTTAAATTTTCTTATCAGTTCCTGTTTTCAAGGGAACTGATGTAGTGTAGCATAAGTTTCTCTCACCTGTATTATTTGGTTTGTTAACTAATTTGGCCTGAAAGCTACTGTTTTGTTTTGCTGCTGAGTGGTAGTAAGATGGGAAAATGCTTTGGGGTGGTGGGAATGTGGGTAACAAAAAGAACACAATCAATAAAAATTGAGAGTATGTGGGAAGTGAGAAGCACTCACACTAAAATAAAAAGAATGGAAGCGAAAGAATAAAACCTACTGCTCTCAAAGTACACAGGCATGGAAACTCAGGAAAACAAAAGGGGCAGCATGCTGAGGGATGAAAGGGCTGAAAAACAAATGTCAAGATAGAAAAAAAATTCAAATAAAAAAACCCCAAACAACACCCTTCCAGAACTGTAAGCTTACCAGAAGGTAGATATTTTAACAACAAAAAAAAGAGCATCAAACACAAGGAGCCAAAAGAGTGTGTGCTGTAATAACAGTGGGTCTGAGAGATACATGTGCCTCTCGTGACCTCAAGCAACACTCTCACCTCCATTGCTTGAAGTCTGCCTCATTGTGTTTGGAATAAAAGCAGTCTGAAGGAAAGCTGGAGAAATAGACATATACTGTAAGATTTATTTATTTATGTCAGCAGAAGAAGACGATATTACAGCTTGAATAACAACTCTACCTTTCATGTAGGGTAAGTAACATATTCAGCTGTTGGAATACAATACAGAACCATTGCAACGTCTGAACACTGTCACATCCTTGAAACAGACAGAAAGCCCCTGAACCGTCTCTTAGAAATGAATATTTCTCGAGGTAATGTTTCTTGAGGAAGGCTAAGGGTTTTATTTTAGAACAAAGAGAAACTTTCTCATGCTCTAAATAAGAGCTTTACTGGTGTGAGATTTTACTTTAGATTAAAAAATGCATTCATGGGGAACTTTAAAGTCAGTACATCAGAATTTGCCACATGGATGAACTCATGAGAATCATTTGCAAATATATATCAGATAATATTTAATGCATATCTTCAGAACTCCCTTGCTCTGCCTGTCACTTTATCTCCTCACTTTCCCCTTCTTAAGGCTTTTTTTTTTTTTCCTGCTAGTGCAAGCTTCAGGGATTTATCGTGTTCCAAGTTTCAGCAGCAGACAGGTGCCAAAACAAGTAAGTAAGCACCATTTTCAACTCAGCTCTGCTAGCAGCTTTATGAAAGCTTAGTGAAGCTTTTTGCTTCAAATTGAAAGCACTGAACCCAACCATATATTTTGGAGGGGAAAGTACATTTCAGCCTGTATTGGTTCTGGCTGGGATGGAGTTAATTTTCCCCCTAGCAGCACTCACAGTGCTGTGCTTTGCTTTGGCAGCTGGAAAGGTGCTGCTGGAGACACACTCACCCTCCTACATCCCACCTCTCTGGTGGACTTTGGGTGGGCAGGTTCTGAGGAGGGGACCTGGCCAGGACACCCGACCAGAATCAAGGCAAAACAGGAGAAGAGGTGTCATTCATTATTATGACATTTGTCTTCCAGAGCAACCACAAGAGTTTCCAAAGCCCTGCTTCCTGGGAAGTGACTTTACCTACCTGCTGGTGGGACGTAGAGAACAAATACCTGTAAATGGGGGCCCTGCAACTGAACTGGAATCAAATTGGAACTGGGCTGCTGAGTCAGGATGGTATTTTTATTTAAATCCAAATTTGAAAAATTGGGTTACATCATATTTATATCCTACCTCCTGAGCCTGAAACAAATAGCATGGGAGGACAAGGTCTGCTGGTTGACACAAAGGTTCAGCACTCTTATTTTCAATGCTTATGTGTACACTTATATTTGTGTGTGTGTGTGCAGATAGATGTGCACAATACACACATTAAAAAAGCATTACAGGAAAAAAGGGGAAATCCAAACCCCAGTAAGAACAAAGTCTTACAATCTCTTTATATTTTCCTACACTACTATAACTTCATTTAGCAAATGGGAGAAAATGATGAAGTTAGTAGTTTTTTTAAGCAAATAATTCTTAATATAATAGTACATCTACAGACGGCTTTGTTAAATTTAAAAATATAAGAATCAAATATGAGGCTTCATTTGAGATATATATTTTGTACTAATACATCTTCTTTGGCTAAATCTCAAAGTAGATTTGAGCCAGACTTCTGGTTACAAAAGCCTCCAGCCAGTAATTTTTTACGTATCTCTCGGTGTTTCCATGATAACTGATCTAAAGTATATGGAATGCAACTGAACTGGGAATTGAATTAACCTGCCTATATACCTTGGTATGTTAAATATGCAGGTTAGCAGTTGTGCCAGGTTTCCCATATTCCTTAAATATATGATTTGTCCTTATCCCAATGTGATTTAAATTGCCTGCAAATAAGAGTTGTGAGGAACTATGAGGCCTTAGAAGAGATGTATTCAATGTGTTCCTCTCTCATGAACACATTGAAATAGCTGTGTTGTGTGGAAGTTCATGTTACACAAGGCTCAGAGTCAGTGTTTTAAGAATTTGGCTTCAAAAGAAAATATATCCCATTGAAATTTCATTGTACTCTTAGAAAAAAGTAACCACTTGAAAGAGTGGTCTGGAGTTGTTACCAGCTAGTCTGGCTTCCTGTGTGACAAAAGCTTTGCAACTTTACTAATCATTTCCTGGGGTGCAAGTTACTTCTTCTTTATTAGCATGTTGTCTGTGTGGTGTCCAGTCAAATATAAGGATTTTTTTTTAACATTTGTCTTGAGTTTTATAGAACTTCTGATTTAATCTATTTTCTGATTTAATCTATTTTCTGATTTCTGTTGCATATTGGTTTACAGCTTCTTTAGTCAAATATGTGGATTCTCTTCTGTCCATGGTAGCAAAAGTTAAGTTATTCAGATTTTAAAAAGATATTTATTGACATATATGTGTGTGTGTCTGCGTATGTACTTTAAGTATTTTAAATTTCAGGATTGGCAGAGTATAAAATCCTTAGATGTTCTCCTCTCCTCTCGTTATTTTTATTTTTGTTATTTTAGTTCTATACCAAGTATACAGTGGCTGAGAAGTCCAGAACTAGCTCCAACTACAGCTAATAGGGACATTCTTGTTGGCAATAGTGAATTTCATTTGAGACCAACTGAGTGCCCTTCTCTATATGCTCTGTGGATGGAGCAAAATTGTAAGTGGAGGATTTCAGGTGCTAGAGTGGTTGGTATGGAAAGTATTATAAAAGACCTCTCAGTTCAGATATTTGTGCTGCCCTCAGTAAAAGTGATCAGAAAAACAATCTCAGAAGAAATTGGGGGTTTTGTGGGTTTGTTTTTTTTTTCTGACAGGGAAACAGAAATTATTTTGGTAAATATACAGCAATGCAAGCCACAAAACAGCAAATGAAATAAAACCACGAGTGAACTGCACACACAACATTCTGCAGGACAAATTATGTCTCAAATATAGATTAAATCAATTTCATGCACAATTTATTAGGGTTGTCACGGATGGCCTGCTCTAAGTCAGGGCCTAGGTGAATTGAGTTGTTCACCTAAAGCAGTATTTTGTGGTCCTTTAGAGTAGAAATGAATTACCATAGCAAAAAAAAAGGATGAGTTAGTCAGAAAAGGGAGAAAAATATGTAACTTGAGAAGGGCATTTTCACTTTGCAAACTGCTGATTAGTTGCCTGTAGATAAGCAGAGCACCGGTCATGCTGGAACACTGATGGTAAACATTAGCCACAGCTTGCAAATGTGACTGCTGTAGCAAGCCTGTCTTCTAAAAAGACCAGCCACTGTATTCAGAAAACCTCCACGATTTGTTGTTTGAAATTATTTTTAATTAATTCATGCTACTGAATCTAAATTTAATGCCGCGCATAGCAGAGTTTGAAAGCATTATACAAAAGAAACAGAAAGCTTTGAGCTGCCTTGAACCACAAAAGAAAATAAATTGTTATACACCATCATGCTTTTACCACAACAGAAAGAATTCTCTAAAGATTACTGATTTTTGCATTTTGTTTATGTCATAGCTAAAGTGAATTTTGCTGGCGTCACTCCACTCCTTCCCCGTTTCACATGGACCCCTTCAGGCCCAGAACTGGACGAGACAGGGAGCCTCACGGCTCAGAGCGTCCCAGTAATGACACAGAATATGTATCAGTGTATGTCAGCACCGAAACAAAGCTGGCACAGGCATTACAATAAATTTTGAAATAACTGCTATGCTGGTAATCATATGCTGGAAAAATTATACTAAACTTACTCTCATCTTTTTAAAGTTCTAACAACCATGGCAAAGTAATAGAAGGCAAATACAGAATGATGAAAGAGTCTTTTGATTTCAGATTCCTAATCTTCTCCTCAATGGGCCAGTACAGCTTCAGTTCACCCACCCAGCAGCAGTTTTTTATCCCAGGGTGTGTACATAAAAGACTTCAGTTTCCAAGATTTACTTCACTCTCCCGAGCACTCAAATCTAGCAAGAAAGGGTTTATTCAAGGTAAACAAAAAAAAACCACTTGACTGAAAATAAAAACTGGAATCTAACTCTTTCTGTTCTTTATTCTCAATTCATTCCTTGGGAAGGTAAGTGCCTCAGTGTGTTGTGTGGTTTGGTTTTTGTTGGTTCTCTCCCTCGCTGCTGCCCTACTTTACTTATTGTATTTCATGATTAGAAGTTATTGAGGCTGCCACCAGGACCTGCCGTCATCTGCTGGCATCCTAGGGCCCTCTCAGGCTAGAGCACAATACTGAAGCAGAACTTGTTGTTTTGCTGAATTACTTTCATCTGTCCTTAGACAAGAGAGTCAATCACATCCATACTCCTTCAGATAGATCTCTCTGCTGTGTTTAATGCTATTGGCTGCTATTACATTGATCTTCACTCTGCCAGGCTTCCTTCCAGCCTGAACGTGGTTAAGCCACAGTGTGTCGTGACCTGTGGTCCTGCCCACGGCTGACTGTCAGCACAGAGAATGGCAAATCCTGTTCAGTTAAGTTCAGGTCTTGGCTTTTGTTCAGCTCTGGACCTGTATGACAAGGGCTCTGAGACCAGACTCTCTGCCAGAACCACTTTACAGGGTACATCCTGTCTGGGGTTGGCCTGGTGAGGTCTGGAGGGCCATGGGGCAGTGCAGTACCCTCCCTTCCTGACCACACCGTTCCCTCAGCCATGAGCAAGGAGACCCAAGCTGGGCAGGGGATATTAATGGGGGTCAGGCACAGGCTGGCACTCTCGAGGCACCGCCAAGGTCTAAGGTTCATCAGGGAACGCAGCCTCTGGGATGGGAACGAGGTGTTCACATGCTAGGGCCAGGTCCTGGTAAGTATTTTGATTGTTTAGTTCTCTTCCAGGCACCTGCTTGCCTTTTATTTAGAGGCATTCTTATTGATTGGGAATTAGTGGATATGTCTGAGGAAGCCATTCAGCGCTGAGGAAGGCATTCTGTGTGGTAGCTCAGAGTGCAGCTGCAGATGGAGCTGCAGGCTGGAACAAGAGGCTGTGACCTGGTGCTGACCATTTACACAACAAAGGGCACAGGGGCCTGTGGCACAGCCAGGTGAGGGACACTGAGAGACACAGCAGGAGCTGATGGCTCCAGATTTTCCCATGCTTGGACTCTGAATATATAAAAGTCCAAGGTTCTTGGTCCTCGTTGGAGGCACCAGCTCAAGCTGTTATTTATTTATTTATTGCACCAAGATGAAATTATTTTAAGGGTCTGGGTGTCTGAGACTCTGCTATGGGACACCTGGAATCCACCTGGTGAGGAAAACTGGAACGTGTGAGTGTGGGCTGTGCAGCTGTGTGGCCTCAGTCCCAGCTCAGGTGGTGAGGATATGGCTGCCAGAGCGGCTCCTGGATGCTCCAGCAGGGAAGTTTCCTCAACAGTATACAGCTGTGAGAAAATGTGTCTTCATTCTGGCAATACTTAATACTTTCTGTATGTCAAAATTGGCTATAGCTTAAAGAAGAATTCTTTTGGTCCTTCCGAAGTCATGGACTAAATGCATTTTGGTCCCCATCACTGATTTGTCGAATATTCTGTTCTGCAAATCCTCACTGGCATGGAAAGGATTTTTATGTTGAGATATGAAGATTTTTCCTTTTTCTTTTATTACATGTGCATGTTAGTTTGTTTTTTTAGAATTTACTTATAAATGTGAATGACTTTTTGTGGGGACTACTCTGCTTCTAAAGATTGTGGGGCTGACTGTGGGAAAGATGACTTCCTCAGAGTATAGTCAAGAAATACTTTTCCTCGTGCGAACGACTACTTTTACTTCACAGAAATTATTGGGCTTTTTTTACAGTAAATGAAAATGGCAATCAGGTATTACTGGACTGCCAAGGCAGCCTGAGTGAATCTTGGAAGAAATTAACTTGTTTAATTACAATCATCAAGAGCCTTCTTATTTACCTTTGTGAGTCTGGGCTTGCTTTTTTTAGTATGGTAAGGCATTACTGCAGCCAAAGTGAATATAAATTAAAAAAACCCAAATAATGTAACTTGTAAGAAATGTCATGAACAGAAAACTGTTGTGAACAGTAGATAAGTAGTGTCAATTTCTATCTCAACCTCTAGGTGAATAAATTGATAATTGGAATAACAACTATAACCACCTACACTAATCACAAAATGATGGCATAAAAATTGTACATAGAATTCTATTTTTCTGCCATAAAAAATTCTTCATTTTCACCTCTCAATGAGAACACATCACCTTTCAGTCCTATTTTTCCTGTTAAAAAATTTACTTTCAGTCAAGGAAAAGAATGCAGGCAGAAAGAACTCCAGTAAACCTGCTTCTTCGTCCCTAGATTTGTGTAACCTTTCAAGATTCCAACTTCTGTCTTATTAGTACTTTCAATTTCTATAAATCATCATTTTTTTTATTTGAGAATAGTAGTACTGAGACAGACTGCCAGGGGAGAGCAGCCAGTTTCTTCTAAAAACTAAAATGCAGAAAATGCTTGTGACAGGGTCTGGCTCTCCTTCTTGGAGTACAATTAAAAAAGAAAAAAGTCCAGAAAAACCCAAACAAAACCACCAAAACCAAAAACAAACAAAAAAATCCCCAAACAAAGAAAAACACCACCAAAAGGTCAAAATATCTCTGTTACCAAATAAAGTTCCAGTACGCAGAAGGGTTTAGAGATTGGAAGCAACTAAGAACACAAAATAAACTTCTCACAGTTCACTTACAGCAACCAATTTTCATGTGACAGATCCACTTTTTTTCGCCAGATTTTGCAAGCCAGAAATAACTGGGTGAGAATGAGGCCCTTGTGCTGTTGCACTATTTTAAAGGCAGAGGGGTTCTTTTATACTGTTCGTAATTTCTCAATTTAACCAAGCAGACAATAGACAGTGTTGAATTTTACTCAGGAAGTACTTTCATTGAGTAAAGGTGTTAAGATAAAAACAGTCTAAAAGCAGCACTCTAGTTGTAAAATAATTCTCTAATTTTGTTTTGGCACGGTACAGAAAGAGAATGTATAAATGTTTTTCAGTTAAATCTTATGTAAAGGTACAGGCACAAGAGCCACTCCTTCAACACTTTGCTATCTATAGGTAACATCATGAAAATGAGTAGAAAGGGAGAGAAGCAGTAAAATTACTCCATGCTTACTAAGTTCCTTTTAAATTGGAATATTTGATAAAAATTTACAGCAACTGGCTTGGTGAAGTTTAGAGTGGGAGAAGACAGTTTTTACTTTAGTATGTGTTTTGCAGAAACAGTTTGATTTTATAGCATTTTCAGCATTTCTGTTCCAAGTGTTATATTTGTAGAGTTTGAACATTACATTTTGTGAAACTTCAGCTTCTCTTTTTTTTTTTTTTTTTTTTAATTTGCAAATCATAAAAAAGCAGTTTGGTTTGAGCTCCTGGGAACTGAGCAGCACCTCCTCTACTGGTGAAAACTCACACAGCTACAAGGACTTTAAGCTACATCAAACTCTTCTGTAAAGTTACTGGATTAATTTTGTGAATTCAGCAAAATGTGAGCTTTGCACGCTCACAGACAGAATATTAATGCTTCAGGTCTGTTCCTCGAACCCTGGAGATCAAGAGGAAGTCTAAACATGCCAATCTTAACTTGCATGGCTGTGCTTTTTATGCTTCTCTTTCACAGTGATATATTGCAAATTACAGTTACAAGGCCAGCTTGGATTTTTAATCTAAAGCCAGCCCAGGCAGAGCATTAGAAATTTAGGACGCTTGTACAAATGTACTCTTGAACTTTGGAGAGTTTGCTCTTCCTCAAAACAAAATCACTCTGTGACAAAAAAGGATACATGTTAAAAACACAAGCTGTAACATACCATCCCTTTTTAAAAATGTTTGTTAAATGGTCCAGATTTCTTAAAGCAGTCTTTCTATTCTGAAAAGGGGGCTGCTGTAATGGATTCTTTTGCTTTATGGGTATGTGCATTGATGTGCTTGTATATGTGTGGATGGGTGTTTGTATATGTGTATGTATGTGTATATATATACATATCTATACATACACATATATATATACACACACAGATTAAGTCTAAAAAGTGTCCTTTAGAATTAGTGGCATTTTTGCAGTGCTTTAAAGGGAATTGGAAAACAATTTCAGTTTTCAGATTTCGTTTTATTCCCATGGAGAGGGTAAGAATGTTTCTTTCAGTAATAAGTGTTATTTTTATGACAAATTAAAAAGGGGAAGATGTCAAGGACCAACCACTGTTATATTTAATTTTTGATTTTTCAGCCCTGATTCTAACTTTCTGTCAAATTTTTCATTCTTCATTTAGCTGTCACGAATAGTATTGCTATTTGCAAGGAGTGTTCTGAGTTTTAACACAGTCCCCTTTCTCTGCTTCTTTATCACAGCACAAAACCTGCAGTGGTGGTGAGCCTTCTCTATTGAGTCTCTTTTTATTTTTACTTTTTTATGATAAAATTATAATTCCCTTTCTTGGCTTGTCTTAGAATCCAGAGTAATGTCACTTGGGCCTCAGGGGCTGTTGAGCAGCAGCAGCAGGTATAAGCTGAGGAAGTCAAGGCAGTATTAGCAGTCGTGCCTGGCTTTATAATAGCAGTTTCCTCCTCCAGGATTTGTCAATTTTGCTTTTGCAGTTCAGTCAGCAATGGCATGTGCTGTTTGCCTCCTGTCTGTTCGGCAAAATAAAGGGAATCATTTTCTCTTCTAGGTGACAGGGCTGAAAAGGGAACCTCAACGGGCTGTTTTGGCTGGCTGTGCAAAGCTGCATTTGTCGCCCTACAGCTGTGATGACCTTTTGTGTTCAGGAATATTTAAGTCCTCTGGATAACTTAATAATGAGCAAATCCTACTCCAACCTGCTTCCTACTTTTCTTTTCAAAAGTTTCATTCTTTCTGAACTTTGCGGCTTTCTTTACACTCACTGTGAAGAATAGTCTGAAGGAAAGAAAAGTGGGGAGAAAACAGGAGAAATGACAAATCTCATTTCTGACTTTATGGGGAAGTCAGTAAAGAAGAATGAGTTGGAGGATACAGATAATCTTCTTCAGAGCTCTATTCCCACTAGACAATACCCTTGTCATAAAAGGGAAGGAAAAGTTAAAACAAAACCCCACCATAACCGAGAAAAGACCCAATATGGTAAATTCCAAAGTTTGTGCAGTGTCAGAATGTGAAGAAAGTGGTTGATTCCTGAACCAGAGCTTGGAGAGAAAATAGACCCTGGTACCAAAACCTCTGTTGCCCATTGTGACTCTTGAAAGGTCCGTATGCCACAACACACCAGCACGGCTTTGCTTTTAATCACTGCACCTTTTCCAGAGAGCTTGCCACAAATGAACTCGGTTATTTAGCCATGGGATTTCAGTCAGGGCTTGTTTTGAATCCTCCTCGTGCAAACAGACTGCAAATGCATGCCAGATACTTTTGGCTGACTGGAGGTGTTTCAGAGATGTGAATGGTTTGCCCGAGCGACGAGGAGTTTGGTGTGGGGTTTTTTTCGGTACCCACAGTACTAATTAGCTGCAGAACAATTGCCCCTGAGAATGCAAATTATAATTTCAGTTCTGAGAATATTTTCATATTTGCCACTTCACACAGTGTGCAGTGACTCATCAAAAATGAATTGTGCTAGTCATTTGATGCTTCAGTTAACAAATGTGAGACAACATGCATTATTTTAAAAATGGTTAAACGAACAGGTTTAAGCTTTTCTGCAGGAAAAATAACATTTTTAAAATATCTCTTTATGTTCCTTTTTGCATAGACGGTGTAAGACATTATGGTAAAAGAGACAGACCTACTTTTGCGGGAGAATTGCAAACAACTTGACACTGTCTTCAAAATTTTTTCTATTCTTGCAATATAATCCATTCATTCCTTATGCATTTTCTTTTCTCAGAACTTCTTGTCTTTTATTGTGTAGATGTAATTTCTTAGAGGACGATAAAATACTTGCCTCTTTTTAGAGTGTTGGCAAAAATATCAGTACAAAGGTTGGATATTACTTGTAATTAATAATAAATTATTGCCTCATCTTTGTCTGTGTCTCTGTATTACAAGCAAAACTCTCCATAAACGCGTATCTGCAGCATACTTTTTGTGCTGTGCAAATGCTTTGAAATTTGGGGAAAAAACAGATGAAAAGATAAGATTGTTTATAAGATGAAATTTCATGCAGGGAAATCTTCAGTCCTGACACAAAGCCATAGCTGAGTTCCAGGGTAACCTGGACGACACTACGCTTTTAGGAAAGTTAAAAGGGATTTGAATCAAGCCAGTGCCTGTAGGGCTTTGTCTTTATTGAAAAAAAAAAAAATAGTTATATGGTATATTTCCCAGGGCAGATTAATTTCAATAGACCACCTGCATTTTGCTCTGAGAGATGTGTGGCAGATGCAAGATAAAATAATCAAATTCTAATCTAAAATGCATCTGTGTAGATCCACACAGTCTTAAAATAAAGAAATGCCTTTCATTTTGTAATGACTGAAACCATAATGTGGCCTTTTAACTGCAGGAATTAAGTAAACCTACTTGATAAACTAATCCATCTCCAGAAGAGCTCTGAATTACTCTGTAGTAGAATTCAGACTTCTCTGTTTCAGAAGAGCTAAATCCATCCTGGCTCTGATACAGAGATAAGCCCAGGAAATATCTGACAGGTACCAGCACAAATGTGTTGGTGCATCTGGGAAGCATTACAACTTTCTGACCAAAGAAGGGCAAGCACATTAGGGAGGTGTCCAAGGTGCTGGGAAATAATGGAAAAGTGTGTTTATGAAATCCCAGGTTTGTTCTTAAGACAATCGTGTTGACCTAAAAGTGTACATGTAGAAAACAAAATCTATACTGTTACAGCACACACTATAAAAATGTAAATGCAGCTTGAAGCATGCTTTATTCATGAGTGTTTCAAACTACTGAGACTTTAAAGGCAAAAAAAGATGAAATAGTTTCCTCTTTAAAAAGCTTAAAGATAAAATATGTATTTAAAATAATAAATTATACATAAATCTGATTTATAATTTATTGGCTGTTAAAGTTTTATCACAGAAACAAGGAGAATGGGATATATGTAAATACAAAAAAATAAACATAAGCTGGATACTTGTGTGAGGGAAGAAGTGAAGTTAGGGGGTTTGTTTTGTTTTTTTTTTAATATAACTGTAGTCTGAAAAAAACAGCTCTAAAAATGCCATCAGAATACTACAACTCAGAGTATTTTTTTCCATTAGAAATATATTTTTTTCTGCTTTGGCTGTAAACCCTGATGCTCTCTGGCATGCAGTGCTGGTGTTTATCCAGGTCAGCAACCTTCTGTAAGGTAAGGCAATAGGGACACATCTGAAATCGTCAGTTCCCATATTTGTTGTAGTCAGGCAGCCAAGGAGTCCTGATTTCACCCCGTGATTTTTATAATGTGTCTACCTGGGCTGCATGTCAGAGGCTTGACAGAGCTGCATATTTAACAAAAAAGGATGTGAGAATCAGAGGCCACAAAAGAAGAAACATTTCAAGCTTTCTAAACGGATCCTGCTAACCTGTGAGCAGGGCTCCTGCACAGTCTTAATATCACTCAGTGTCTTCCCCCACTTTGATACCGTGAAAATATGGGCTACAGCTAGGCCTATTTAAATGTATGTACATATGTATAATTAGGAATTTAATGGGCTGTGTTGTTCTGATTCATTCAGGATTAGTTGTTAACTGTAAGAAATTGGTTACAGTCATGACTCTACTACAAATTGATTTGGCAGTGGGTACAGAAAACAGACCTAGCAAGCTTGTTAATAATGCTATCAACTGCATTCCGAAAATATTCTGATTGCTCTACTTTATGAAACCTTCCTGAGCTGTACAGCTGCCAAGGCCACACAGAATGAAGGCAATAAATAAGGGTTTCCACTTGGAAATTTTGCTGTCAAGCTCATGACTGTTCGAGACTTGTACAAAGACTGCCAGGTTTTTCATGCTTCCCTGCTATTCCATAAGACTATTAGAAAACAGGTTACTGGGCTTTTTTGGGGGTGAACGATATGAATTACTAACAAAAACCCCAAAAATTGACATTCAGACTTAGAAGAAAACAAAAAACCATAATACTTGATTTTATATTCAACATTTTTTAATAGATATTTTAGATCAGAGGGTAAAAGATGAAATGCTTGTCCTGCTTCACCACATTGAGGTGATCATTTTTACCAGAACAATGAATTGATGGAAAAATATCTTGAAAGCACCCTTATATTTTAATTCTTTTAAAATCTAGTGGAGTTTTGCATTTAGTAATGAGTTTAGTAAAGAAAATTGGAGAAAAGTAATAAAGCAGTAGGACTTGAAGTAGTTATTTTTATGATCCCTTAAGGTATTAGAGTCCAGAAGAAAGCAAGCATCTGAATAAAATATCCTTGAAAATTGGTTGAATACTAATGAAGACTACTTGTCTCTGGGCAAGGGGTAGGTTACAGCAGTGATCTTTCTCTGTTTTTCACTATTTCAGTGGGTTTTTTTCTTTCTGTGGCTGAAGCAGAGGGAAGTTTATTGCGTGCAGGACAGCTTGACTAATGCTAACTATTGATAAATCAAGAGAGCACTTGAAATATTTTGTCCTTTTCAAATCACAATGGCACAAAAAGAAAATCACTTAGCAACACCTAAGGATGTGAGGCCAGACCCTGGGCGATCATTGGAATGTCTGCACTGCTTTTGTAACTTGGCCAGTTCTTTCACAAGCCTGGTCTCCTTTTAGCCATCTAATACTTTCCCATTAGTGTTGCTAAACAACCCCTTTTTTTGATGGACTCTTTAGATGCCTACAGTCTCAGACTGTATTTAATTTCATTCTTTCTTTGAAAGGCTGTAATCTTGTTTCTCTTTACTTTGTTACAGCTGTGTAAATTTAAATTAATTTATTTTCTTCTTAGATTTATACAGCCAACAAGAGAATTCCATCATCCCGAGATGCTCACTGTCAAATATTTGAGTACGGCAACCATAAAATGCTGATGAATTCTAGGTAATTCTTGGTGTCTGGATCTTTCATTTCTGCTTTTGAATGGGAGTGGAGTTCTTTGTAAAATTTGGTGACTGTAGCTAGGGCTGGTGGTACTGCCAGTATAGGTTACAATTATCCTTGAATTTTTTCTACTTTAATGTTACAGATAAACCTCTCAGGAAAGCTTAATCCCTCAGGATTAAGTAATGAAACTGGGGCTTCAGTGAAACCCCATTTGAAGTATTTTTGTTTTCTGCAAAATTGTAGGGCCATCAAGGAAAGATCCTCCAGAATCTTTCCAACAAATTTTCTTCCACGTATTGTGTATTTTATTAAGGAAGAGTGCTGGAAAGAGCCAGGGGTTTTTGAGTTTATTCTAAAACTTTTCACTTCCAATAGCTTTCCCATGAGGAAAGAGCGGTGGTGACTTTAAAACTTATCCCAACCAAAACCTATGATTAATACAGGAATAACTGAATCTTCACATTTCTTTGTTGTGCAACAAATAACTTTCAATTTAAGTAAAAAAAAGTTTGTCTTTTCTCTCTGCTGACAGTTGCTGTGCTCCTGGCTGTTGTTGTTACTATTTACCAAGGTAAGAATAATCACTTGTTTTCAAGTCTCTGAGCCTTCAAATTGATACCAGAAAAATAGAGAAGGAGACAGATTTTTAATTTTAGAACTTCTCTGGTTCAATCAGATTTAGTTTATTGAGAAGTTAATACTTTCAGAATTAGATAAAGAAGTGCCAAGGCTGAAAAGTCAAGTGATCTTAATTAACAAGTTAGAAGCGTGACACTTGTTTTGGCATCTTTGCTTTGGTTGTGGGTTCACAGTACCCAGCATTAAGGATGTGGTCACATTCACTTTTATGTCATACATCATTTTCATTTACTATTCAGCCTTGTTCTACTTAATAATGGACACAAAGACTACATGAAATACAGAGTCTTATTTTCCTTGTGTCTCTTCTCTAGCGATTTTTACAAAATACAAAGGTGCTACAAAGATATTTATTAATGAATGTACCTGCACTTAAAATGTGTGAGCTACACAGAAAATGGTTGCATAAACTCTTTAAGGATCTGCCTGTTATTTGGGGCATCTAGAGTTTCTAACGTCAGAGTCCTCTGTAATTTGCTTGCTGAAAGCAGACATCCTACTGGGTTCAATTGTAGTTGGCTTTTGCAGCTTGGATCAAGATGCCCCAAGGTATGTATTCAAGCACGTGATTTGTGAACACCTATGGAAAAAAATAATTATTTTAATTGCTTTGCCCAGCATTACATACTCTAAATTATGTAATTTGAAGGCAGGTTTGGAGCATAATCCAGTACTGGAAGAGAGGATTAAACTGATTTAACCATGCCACCAGCCTTTCTGACACCATCCTGCTCATAATACAGCTTCCAGCTGCTGCAAGGAAGGGTGAAGAGGACATACAGAGAGAAACTTCATTCACTTAAACGTCTTTCAACAGGTGCCAGGTTGATGTGTGTGTGTGTGTGTAAATATATAGACACATCTATATCTACCCAAAAGCTGAAAATAAAAATATTAAAGTATGAAAATGCTCTTTCAGAGATGGTAAATCTGCAGTGTTGTGGGTCAGTTCAGTCCTTGCTGTTCCTAATTTTGGATTCCTGATTGTTGCAACCATCTCTTTCTTTGTATGTTTTTATAGTTTATTTTTCTTTTAGGAACATTTACTCTATATATGTTTTCATACAGATCTTTGACTTTGTGTTGCTCATTCTCTGGTATTTTAAGCTACCTTTTTCACAGATTGGTGTAATTTAATGAAGCATATCTAGGGCTAGATTTTTGTTAATTGATGCCTAATTCTGTAGTGCATTTCATGTAGGCCTTGTGGTGTTCTGAGGACTACATGAAAAAGACAAGAATTTTAAATGAGCTGAGATTTGCTAAAATAGGTGTTTAAAAAAAAAAGATTTTACTCTTTAGACACCCCCTTTAAATTTGTGAAACAAATATATTTGTATTGAAAGCAGATAATTGATGTTTCCTAAGGTTTTCTAATGATTTTTTTTTTTCCATTTCAATCCTCCAGTATAAAAATTTTAGATTTCATGATTATCTACTTTGTAAGCACCTCATCTTCCAAATCTCCAGTCAGGCAACACTTGTCATGCCAGCACCACTATTTTAATATCCATGCTGATTTCTATTTTCTTCTATTTTATGAGACATGATTGGATGCTTTAACCAAACTAAGTTCTCTTCAGAATTACCAATGCAATTCTATGATTTAGTTTACTCATAATTAAAGCTGCTCTATAATATTACCTCTTCACAGTTGCCTGCAAGGCTCTGCCAGAGGAAGCTAATCATTTGGATTAACTTAAAGTAAAAGTCTAGCTTATGATCACAAATGTGCCCCACAGGAATTTAGTTACCTGGGTTGGGGCACATTACAAACTGTGGTTTAAGAACATACACTTAAATGCACACCTATTAAGGCTCCTTCTTTTCCCATTTACTCTGGTATAAATCACATTGAAATTGCTAGAACTACACTGCTTTTACGGCATTGTACTGGGAGCAGAGGAAGGCTGATTAAATTTATGTTAATTGACACTAATTGGCAGTAAGGACTTGAAGAGGATAAAGTTTTTAATAAAGCATTAAATAGACAGATGATCTGTCTAAACCAACCAAAGGCATTTTCCTAATCTAAAAATCCTGCTGCCTTATTATTCATGTCCTAAAGCTAATTTCTAAACCAAAATCAGCTTACCGGTCCTGGACTACATGTAGTCCTAGAGCACCTTCGTAATTAATGTTAGTTTTGCTCTCCCATGCTCAAATAATTTTCCTGTTGATGACCTACCTCTCCAGTGTCAGGGCTAATTCAACACAAACCTTCCAGGAACATTTCCTTCCCAGTTCTGTAGCCTCACTCCATTGCTCTTGAAGCTGAGCTTCTGCTGAATATTCTTCTTGTATCTATGCCTTTCTTCAGCTGCTAACCTATGTTTGCCGGGTTCCACTTGCAAGAACCTTCTTCCTACTTCTCTGTCCTCAAAGCCTCCTCGAAGTGATGTCAAACTGTTTCAATCTTAAAAGTTGAAGGAAAAGATATGACAGGAATGACAGAAGCTGCTGGAGAAAATAATGGCTGCTTGTAGCCCACACAGAGATGATCTGCATTTTCTTCTTCCTGCGGGTGCTACAGAATCCTGCCAAACTGATATTCAGTATTTGTTCTGTGTGTGTGTCGTGCATAAAATGTTCAAGTGGAGGCAGTGTGCCCATGTGTGCATTATATATATATATATGTATGTATGAAATATTATATATGTATGAACATAGTGAAACAATAGATACACATGTATACATATATACACATATATATATATTTGTAGTATGTACAGAATATTTATACATAGACACAATGTGTTTGTGTAGAGATTTGGATTCACTGTTGATATCTGGTGCTACTGATATCTGGTTCAAAACAGCATTGATGATCTCCAGAGGTGTGATGTGTGTTGTACGGCTTTGTCCAGTCAGTGATCATCAGAACTTTCCTGTCCTTCCTGTGGGAGTTCTCAGGACCTCTGTACTGCCCTCTGTACTGAGGTCCAGGGAAAATAAAAAATATTGAGTTGTTTTGACAACTGTCCATTCCAAATCTTGTAACTGTGATTAGTCCTAATTATGTAGACCAGGTAGAGTCCTAATAGGTAGCCAGTAGAGACTGTGCTGGAACCTGAGGCTCTCAGATTTGTGGTGTGATCCTGCTGTTGTCTGGCCATTCTGCAAAAACATTGCTCGGCTGCTCATATGTCATCGTTTGAAATTTTGCCAGTTAAGGTTAAACCATGAAGTAGTTTTGCATTTGTTTGGCTTTACTGATGAACTCCCTATAAGCTAAATGTATGTTGTTTGATACTTATTCATGATTTAACCCCGTTACAAACCCACTGTTGCCACTGGAATTATTTCCCTGGTATGACACATGTACAACTGCCTCCCTAATTATTTAAAGTGACTTTAAATGGTTATGCTCTACAGGATCTGGTCAGACTAGATACTTAGAGTACTGAGCACTGAGTCTTATTCTGTGTTCCAAACTGCTCAAAACATTCATTTTCAATTTAAATTTGGACTATGGGTTCACAGATGTAATATTTAAGATGTAATTAAACATAGATTAAAAATTTGATTGCAATTTTCTGTAATTTAAACACCTAAATCCCTGCTCATGACCACTTATTAAGGATTTAGATGCACGTGTACAAATTATATCAAATTCCTTCATAATTTTTAGGTGTTGAGTCTCCCCAGTGTTAACCAGTGCAGGCAAGCTAGTGCTTAACATAGTCACTTGGTGCTCTGAATGTTTTTTATGGTTATGGGGTTAATACTGATATTATTTAGATATTTTAAAATCCGAAGCTGGCAGGAAGAGGGAAAAAAATCCTGCTGAGCTCTGGCTTCTTATATATTCTTTAATATTAACATGCATCTTATTTTTCACCATTAGAATCAAATCAATCAGTTCCTGACTAGAAGTTTTAGAATAAAGTTTTTCACAAAGCAACTTTTTGCTTTAGTTTAATCACTCACATGTTAAATTTAAATCCTCTAGAAGATGACTGATAAAGAAATCCTGACACATACACTCACATCTGCAACAACATGAAGATATTGCCATACTAATAAAATTCCATAGTTTTCTTATTAAGCGAACATTCATCCTTCTAATTCAACAACTTATTCTCAGTGGATCCTAGCTAATGGTAACCACAGGAAAGGGGACCTGCAGGGAAGTGTATATTTCTTTTTCACATTCAGTTCCTGAGTTCTGAATATGTTACTTTTCAGAAACAAGGAAGCAATTTCTCCCTGGTGAGATTTTTAGCTTCATCCTCTGTAAAATCTGAATCAAGCAGCCAGGTAGAAAGAAGTATCAGTAATTTACATTACTGCTGTGTGTCAAGCAATGCTGCTCCAAATTTAGGAAACAAAGCTCTGTGACAGAGAGGAGGGAGGTAGTACGGGTTTTTAAGAAGCATTGATTCCCTTGGATCTTGGTTATGCATCACTTGTCTTACTATTTCCTCACTGCTTTCCCTGTTGTCAGCCTTCCCAGCCTTTCCGCTCATTCTCCCTGTCGTTTGTTCTCCAGAAATTACATGATAATTAATAGTATCTAATCTGAAATAGAACTCTTCATTTTCTTCATGGACCACTTCAGGCTGTCTGCACACTTTACCACGTAAAGAACAATTCCCTGGTGTATATCAGACATTAATTTGTACAAATCTGTGGAGAGAAAAAATTGGGGAATAAATCAGTTTTCTACTGTGATTCCAGGATCAACAACTTCATGTTCCTGGCTTGGGCAAACATCCGGTACAGTGAATGAGTGAAGTCTGAGTTGTAGCACCTGCAGACTGAGAAATACTCTTTTTTGGAGGTACACTTGTAATGTTTCATGATTTACCTTTTTCTGGACTGTTTCCAGGAACATTCTGCTTGTTCTCTGTTGCTTGCTTTCATGTTTGTCCACAGACTGCTGTTCTACGAATGAGCTAAATACTTGCTGTTCTTTCCATGAACCTGTCAGGCTCTATGGCCTCTTCAGTATCCAAAAGATCTCAGTGATCAAGACAGCAGATGACAAAGTCCATTTGCTTCTCCATGACAAACTCTTCTCCCTGATTTTCCCTACTATTAATTACATAGGAAAATTTCCTATCAATAAGTGAAAATGATTTGTAGATCAAATTCTTTAAAAAGACCTTTGCACTTTGAACCAGGCCATTTACTGGTGTATTGTTCTGATACCTTAAAAAGCTTTTCCATTTCTTTATCTTCCCTGCCCAGATTAAAAAAAAAGAGATCCCCAGGATTCGGAATGCCACTTCCAATTTGGAATTATCCCCTATCTAAGTCTGTCACAAAGATAGATAACCCCACTTAAATTTGAATGGAGTTGGGGCTTTTTAATTAAAAAACCCAGGCAAACAAAAACACCAATACAAAACCAGAACATAATATATACCACAAATTCTGTAGCTGTCTTGTGTACCTATAGGCCCTGACAGAGTTCTTCACCAACAACTATTAAAAAAACCAGCACTGCAATGGTCCAATTTCATGCAAAAATAAAGTGATTGCTTCGTATTAATTATATAGGTATATTTCATTCACAAGAACCTGATTATTTTTAATTTACCTAGCACCTCTGCAGTTCCTTACAAGCAGGGAAAGATCCAGACATGAGACTTCAGCATCCAGAAAATGAAATGATGAAAGGAAAACCAAAATCAGCACTATTTTTGTTTAGTAAAAAGGATTCAAATGAAGAGCACAGAATTAAGAATTTGCCAAAGCAGCATCTTTTTTAGAGTTTTCTAGAATAGAAAAAAAAATGACAAAGTAGGACTGGCAGGCTCTCTAATCTGTAGTCATTAATATCTTAACAGGTCTCAAAATCTGAAAGCTTTTGTCCTGGCGCAAGCATCTGCCCAAATGACAACCCCTGATCCAAGGACATGATCCTTCAGCTTCCCTAGGCTTTCTCAGGATTTTCTAGTAACTCTGAAAAGGTTTAGGATTCTTCAGCTGAAAAGCACTTGCAAGAATGAGCCAGTGCTACTTGTTCCGTCCTGTATAATGTATATTAGGTTCCACTAAAAATGAAGAGGGTGACCAACAGGAAAGACCATTGAAACTTTGTAAGAAGTTTGTTTTAACTTCTTTTTCTTCTGCTGTACTTAACTTTTAAAATATTTACTGATATACAGCTAGTCTGACTATGGTTGTTTTGGATACTCCAATACACTTGTGTAAAGAACTGGCATTTTTGGGTGACTTTGGCTGTTGTCCAAGTGGGCAAAAAGAAGCTGTGCTTATGCAGAAAGGTTTGTTTGAAGTAAGAGACTAAAAATGCATCTGCAAGTCAATTCAGTATAAACAGAAAAACATAAAGATTTATGTTTGCAAATCCAAAAGCCTTCAGACAGCTCCAGCAACAGAATTAAGCAGTTGTACTCTTCCTCCAAAAGCCAGACGTGATTTCCTCTTTTGGAACTAAAAACCACAGAAAGTAGGCAAAGCAGCAAGGGAATTTCCAGTCAGTTACTTGTTAAAGATTTTTCAAGAAGAAAGGTGTGAGCCCGTGTGGCATTTCTAATGCCTGTATTAGTTACTGGAAATAGGAAGTTGAAAAATCAGACAGGGCAAAACTCTCTTTTCGTCAAGACCAAAAGGGAAAATACTGCAAAACAGTAAACACTAAATCTTGGACGAGAATGTTTCTGGATAAAGAACCAAACCCCAGGAATTCCTGAGAAGAAGAAGCTCTAGAAAAAGGGTTATGGGATTCCAAGACTCTTGAGTAAGACTCTTTTAAAATAATATGCTAAAATCACACATTTTGTCTAATGAAACCATCACAATTTCTGTCAGACATAGTCTTAGTAGGAGAAATTTGGAGAGAAGTCAATTTTAATTGCATTTTCCTTTTTGTTCTTTTTCCCTTAAAAAAAAAAAAAAAAAGGGGTAAAAAGTTCAATGTTTTCTAGCTCATACATGCTATAAACTCTTTGGTGCAGTCCCTCAATCGCTTTGATTCTTACTCAGATAAAAGAATCTATCTTATCAAGTTTTCCTGTTATGACCTCCTCTTCCTTAAAATGCACTTTCCTTCAAATCAGGACTTTATGTTCACACTTGTCAGTAATTGAACCCAAAGCGGAGTAGAAATGATTCAGATTTATTTTGTGCATTGGACTAGACAGTAGATTGCCATTCAGAGCAGCTCTGAAGTCAGCTCTGATCCACAGAGGTTTTGTAGCAGTTTATCTTAGAAGACCTCAGAACTCAGGTAAGACAGCAGTGCTGTGATGCAGCAGGGATTCGCTGACACTGAGATACCAGAGGCGCTCACTGAAGCTCACGAGGATAATACAGAGCCAGCAGCAGATGTGTGGGGCATATCTGTGTTCAGTTCTGAGTTGGAATAAAAAGAAATGTTCTGTTGTTCTTGCCGTTGCACAGATCCTTTGGCATTGGTATCAGATGGATCCTCATTGGAATAAATAAAGGCTCTGGAGGTAAATGAATTTGTAACATCCATTATTTCTCATTGAATATACAGGGAAGTGTTGAAGAAATATATTGTGTGATTTGAAATGTCTTGTGGAGAAAAGAAGTTCTTGATGGTGAAAGCTACCACATGTGAGACTGTGAAAGTAAATGTTGGTCTAACTCACATCTGCCAATTATCATTCCTATATTTTTTTTTTCTTTTTCAAAATTATGTTCTTTTTTCACTCGGTTGGGTTTTTGACATTTTTTCTAATGATTTTCAGTTGGCAGTTATGTTGTCAAGAAAACAAAATGTCCCTCATCAGGTGAAATAAAGGAACTTCCAGTTTGTGAAATACAGGAACTTCCCTTTCCTAGCCCCCAGCAGTTTCAAAATCAAGGAGAAAGCACTGAGGGACCACAACCCTTTGTCATGACAGGGTGGAGATTTCAGCAGGAGCCCAGACTTCCCATGAACAAGAAAATAGAAGCTAAATCTGAATTCTGGAATCTGCAGGTATCCTGAGCTGGTGCCTTTCAGCAAGAGATCAACAGGAGGTGGTAGCAGGTAAGAACTACTGTCACAGAAATTATTTTGCATTTTTGAGAGGTATGGGCATAAGGATCTCACAAGCAACCTCTGAAATCTCTTCAGACCTGCAAATTTTAATGGGTTTTGAATGTCAGATGATGGCAGCTACACAGAGAACTTCACTTTCTACTTCCCTAAATTTCTTTCTTTATAGAGGATCTCAAGGTTGTTCACATGAAATGAAGTACAGTGCTGTCAGCTCTAAAAAACCCCATAAAATCTCCAGCTCCTTTCATTGTTGGGTGAAATTTTCTCTATCACACTTTCTTTTTCAAACTTTCTTTTTTTTTTTTAACGTGCATAATTGCTCCTTTAGAGAGATGTAAAGGAAGTGGAAGAATAGATTTGCAGGGAGTTGTTTCAAGGTCTGGTTTTGTTTCTGTGTTTTGGAGGGGTGAGGAGGAGGGTCTTACTGATAAGAAAGGGAATTTTCAATTGACGCAGCATCAGAGAGTATCTTCATAAGCCTCATTCTGAATTAGTGATGTTAAATGTGGCTGTCACATTTATTGAGAAGGTAAACCTTGCCTATTATTCCTCTAACCACCAAAGAATAAATCCAAAGAATATATTCAATGTGAGGAAGTATTACTGCATTTTGTATACTACTGTGTGTTGTAGAACTTGTATGGAACTACCATTGAATTTTTGTAGCTTCATGTTCTGGAGATCATACTTTACCAACAAAGCCCGTGATGTTCAAAGCGAATCAGAATAGTAAATTACACTGTGTTATGACACACAAAGAGCTCCATGGGATACATTTTTGACCTGACTATGTGTGTTTGAAGTTTAAATGATCATAAGGTATATATTAATCCATATTATTTATACTTTCATGCCTGGCATTTAAAATGTCAAGCATGAACCTAATTTTATTGTGATAAATACAGACTTTGAGTAACATAAATTAAACAACAATAAAAGACATTCAGTTTATAAACCAGTCCTTTTTCAAGCTATAAAGTCACTGATGAGTTAAAAAGTACTGAGTGATGACATAGTTTTAGTTTTAAGATGATTCCTTCAGTATTGTTGCTGTTTTTCTTTTGTTTCCTTCTGTTGCTACAGTAGTATATTTATTTCTCAAAACAGATATGCCAATTAGGGAAGATTTAGCCACCAGTGAGAAAAAATCTACCCTACTGAGCTACAGTGGTATTTCTGTTGTCATAATATATCAAATATGCATTTAAACAATTAGTAGAAATTGCAGTAAACATTTTCACTCTTTTGGCTTATTAGATGTAAATTAAGAATACACTGGAGCAAAATAGAAATTAGATGTAAATTAGGAATACACTGGAGTAGCAAAGCAAAATATCCAGAAGTTAAGAGAACCACAAACCTAGGTTGTATATGCAAGCCTTTCTCTTCGTTTTTTTAAAAATAAGTTCTTAAAAGCTAAAGCCTATGAGAAGAGAGTTTGTAATGCACTAGGAAAAAAAAAATTAGTTTATGTTTTTCTTCTGTATATTGTGTACAATTTTTTTCTGTTCAACCCATCAGACAAAAAGACAATAAAATGATACAAATCTGCTGCTTGAGGTCAGCCCATCAGATGAAACTTGAGCTCAGGGCTTTAAGGGGAACTTCTAAATATATTTTTGTACATCCACTCAAATTATAGTTTTTGCACTGAAGGTAGAAGTGACCAAGAGCACAGGTAAAAAAAGCAAGGTAGGACCAAACATGGGAGAGAGAAAAGTTTTTCCTGCTAGTGGAGAACTGTGAGTGCCTGATGGAGAGGTGATTGATATTAGCTTAGTATTTTTCTTCCTTTTCTGAATGCCTTCCCTTACACAGGAATCTTCACCTTTTTTTGATCTTACAGAGAAGCCGATCTCTTCTTTTCTGATGTTTAATAACTAATGGTTATCAATACCTACACCAGCTTATTGTACAGTATAAGATTTTTCTTGTATATTTTTTTCCTTGGGAAAAGTAAGACTTGCCTTAAAACCAGAGAAGCTGTCCCCTGTTATCAGAATACCCTCAGAGACCTGTATGTGACAACACCGTAGTGGTTTAAGCCCAGCTGGCAACTAAGCCCCACATTCCCCCACCAGTGGGATGGGGGAAAGAATCAGAAGGGTGAAAGACAGAAAATTCATGTGTTGAGATAAAGATGGTATAATAGGGAAAGCAAAAGCTTCTCACTCAAGCAGAGCAAAACAGGGAATGAATTTACTGCTGCCCATGGCTGGGCAGGTGTTCAGCCATCTCCAGGAGAGCAGGGCTCCATCACGCCTAACAGCGACTTGGGAAGACAAATCACTCCAAATGTCCACCCCTTCTCCTTTTTCCCCCACTTTATATTCTGAGCATGATGTCACATGGTCTGGAATATCCCTGGGGTCAATTCTGGTCATCTGTCCTGGCTGTGTCCTCTCCCAGCTCCTTGTGCCCCTCCAGCCCACTCACTGGTGTGGTGGAGTGAGAGGCAGGAAAGGCCTCGGCTCTGAGTAAGGCCTGCTAAGCAACAACAAAAACATCTCTATATTATCCACAGTCATTTCAGCACAAACCCAAAACACAGCCCCATACCACCTACTATGAAGCAAATTAACTCTACTCTAGCCAGAACCAGCACAAACACATGGAAGTGTTGGTCTCGTGCTTTAATAATTTCAGCTCTTAATCATTTTGCCCCCACCTCTTGTTTTTAATACAGTGGACAAATAGCCTTAAAAAAAAACCCCAAAAAACCAAAAACAACCCAAAGAAATCAACACAAAAAGCAATCCCCAAAACAAAAACAAGAAACCTGGCTGAATATCCAGAGTCATTAATTACAGAAACTCACAGCAGAGCAGTTAAAACGCACCTGTGCCACACATGTGGCCTTGGTATGCTAGGTATTTTTTTAAACAATTACAGCGTTAATTCTTAACAATTAACAACAGACGTCTGGTCCACTCTGAACAAAGGATCATAGAAAATTGCCAGATTGAAACAGACTATCTAGTCCATTGTATGACATTTGGAGGTAATCTAAACCTGTTGCTTCTAGAGGAGCCAGAAGTGATCTCTCGTGTCTTATGGCAAATGACAAACTTCTCCACTCTCTGCTTTCTCTAGGACTTCTGTCAGAAAATTAATTTTCACTGTGGCTTACATAATAATTAGAACAAGCTGAACTATGCATTCAAGAAATGTTGACCTTTTTAATATGAGTGTTTTCTTTCAATGAATCATTTCTGAAGATGTGGTAGCTATTTCTGACAATGCGAACATGAGACTTGAACAAACGTCAGCTTATGATTTTGTCATATACTCTTCAGGCATTTACTGTTCATGTTAGTCATGGCTTGATTGCTTTTTCTGTGCATGGCAGAGCTTAAATTGCTTCCAGGAATAAGAGATGGTATAACTAAAGAGCTGTATCTTCAAATCCTTGTGATTTCAGATGTGGGAAGGTACTCTGGAGCCCTTGACCGCACACGGACCTGTTCAGGTCGGGTTACACAGTGGGCTGACCCTGGCTGGATGCCAGGCACTCACCCAAGTCTCTCTCACATTAAGCCCTACAGCTGGAGAGGGAAGAGAAAATGTGACAAAGGGTTCATGAGTTCAGATAAGGACAGAGAGAGATCACTCAGCGAATACTGTCAAGGGCAAAACAGACTAGAATTAGAGGTATTAAATGAATTTATTGCTAGCAAAACAGAGCAGGATAATGAGACCTCTTAAAAACCTCTTCCCCCAACACCCCCTTCTTCCCAGCTCTACCTCCTCCCCTCCAGCAGCACAGGGAGACAGGGAATGAGGGTTATGGTCATTTCCTCACCCGTTGTTTCTACAGCTGCTCAGGGAGAGGAGTCCTTCCCTTGCTCCAGCGTGGAGCCCCTCCCAGAGGAGACAGTTCTCCATGAACTTCTCCAATGTGAATCCCTCCCACAGGCAACAGTTCTCCACAAAGTGCTGCAGCATGGGTCACTCCACCACAGGGTTAGTCCTTCAGGCACAGCCTGCTCCAGCCTGGGTTCCTCACAGGGTCACAGTCCTACCAGGAAACCTGCTCCAGTGTGGGCTCCTCTCTCCACGGGCCTGCAGATGCTTGTCAGAAGCCTCCTCCAGAATGGGCCTTCCACAGGATCACAGCCTACTCTCAGACATCCCCCTGCTCCAGGGTGGGCTCCTCCACAGGCTGCAGATGGATCCCTGCACCCCCATGCTCTCCATGTGCTGCAGGGACACAGCTGCCTCACCA
>VZTA01002187.1:0-34950 GCA_013398855.1 Mohoua ochrocephala | reverse complement strand
GTCAGGAAAGGCAAAAAAAAAAAAAAAAAGAAAAAGAAAAGAAAATAAATGAGAGAACTACAATAGGAGAGCTTTCTGGTCTCTGACCATTGCAAATTTTCCTATGCACTCACATAAATCACGGAGAAAGGAAGAAAGAAATACTCAACCAAAGAAAAATCCCCATTATATCACATGCACATCTTTGCTCTTTTCCTTTTTCAAAGTAGGCTTAGAAAGAACAAAGGGCTTAGAACTGTTCAATGATATTATGCCAGGGAAGTACTCTACTTGGGGTTCCATTTTTTCACCTCAAAGAGGATTTAATTCAGCTGTCAGAGAGGGCTTTTTAGTTTGTAGACAGAGTACGGACAGGGAGAATTCTGTTTGTTCTTTAAAAATAGTCCAAAACATTCCAGTCTTTGTGAAAAATTCTTGAAGCTTAAATAGGAAATAAATTCAAAGTCAAATTCCCTATTAAGTTAACCATGATGCTTGTTTCTTATTCCTCAGAGAACAGTATATCACTGTTCTACTGAGGCTAAAAATAAGCTTCATATAAAAATGAGTGCTCACTTTATCGAAGTTTTTTTGATTTTATCTGAAAGTCAAACAGGTCTTAAAGTTATACAAGGTCAGTTATTATTCTAATTTAATTTTTTCCACTGGTGCCATTATATTTTGATCTAGCTTAGGCTGAAGTTACCTACCTGGGCTGTGAAAGACAGGTGCAATATGAATTGAACTGACCCAATAATGCTTCCTCCTTTTTTAAAGCAGTGTAACACAAACGAAGAGCACCAAGACAAATATCCTTCCATAAGTCCTTTTTCTTTGATAATTTAGAGAAAGACAGTCTATGATACTTTTTAAAATAATGTTATGGTGGCCAAGAACCCTTGTTTAATTTTCCTATCTTCACCTTGGATATGGAGAGGAAAGAGTTTTTTGTACCATCCTGCTAGGAGCTGCTATGACTAGAGCTATACAAATACTGTACTTTTGGTTATGTAAAGAAAGGTTAGATTTTAACCTGTGTCTTCCCTCTGTTTGTGTTTCAAATTTCAGGAAAAAAGACATTTCAAGGGCAAAAAAAAATATTTGAGGTGAACTTCAGCTTCTGATTTATATAAGAAAGTGTTTTGTTACGTCACCAAGTAAAAATCATTAAAGACCTTGGATCATCAATTTGGTTTACAGCACTTCACCATTAGTGATGACAAATTCAACTGAGCTCTCACTATGAAAACTGCTGTTAGGGAATATGATTTAACTGTAAACTTAAAAATGGTGTCTGTGGGCTTGGAATTAGTGAAATACAAACAATTTCCTATATGTACATTTCTATTTTTACTGTGGTTGATGACATCATGTCAGGGTAAGCGCACGTTAACATCCTGCTTCCAGCAGAAGATAAAGACTGAACAACTCTTTACACGTTACCAAGAATGATTAATATGCAAGGAAGAGTCACAGTAAACTTTGTTACACTACCTGTTTTACCTGTTTTGGAGGGCATTAAATAGTTTCCCTATTTGTTCTGTCTCTCAGTATTTTTTTTGAGAGAAAGGAAAATTGTCGCATAAAAAATAGACTTTCTCCTTCCTGTGTAGGAACTAGAAGCAGGCACCAAGGCCATCAGTGGTGACAAGGAAGGGGCACCCAGCAGGGCATTTATAGCTTGGACTCTGCTGAATGAACATGCTAAACTAGATCCTTCACTGGTGTAAATGGAATTCAGTTTCCACAGATGCTGAAAGAAATCACACCACCTGAGGACCCCACGTCAGAATTATCTGAAATCCTGTGGGCGAAAAAATTAGGATGTGACCCGGCACTTTCTTTATAATACAGGAGCAACTTTAATTCTGGGGATTCTTACTGTGCAATTTTGGAGTTGAGAATATTAACATGCTTTCTATTGTGTTTACGTGCAGGTTAAAAAAATTACAATTTATTCTTTCTGTTAGGGGATACCCACACACACATATATATAACATAGATGTGCATATTATTTCAAGTCCAATGCTAATCCTAGGCTTGCAATAATATCGGGGTAAGATTTTTATGTAATTATATTCAAATTAATGCATTATTCTATTAATTTTTGCACTGGTTTAACTAAGTAATCTAGACATCAGTCTACTAACGTTGATGTAAAGCAGAGTAACTCATCTGATTTATACCTAATAAGAGCCCGGTTCTATACCTTATTGCTGAATTCGTAGAGGGGTTTTTTTTCCCCTCCCAAAAGACGAAATTCTTGTTTGTTTGGAAGGGTTTTTTAACCTCTTGGCTGAGTGATACATTTCTGTTTATCAGCCACCTGCATCTCCTCAATGCATTCTGAGGCAAAAATCAAGGCATAAGAAAGTCCAATTTTAAATTCAATCAGTTCCCAAGTTGTCTGATGCAATGGTTTCCATTTCAACAGCTGCCTCTGTCTACTTCACCCACACGGAGGAACCAGCTTCCTCTGGAGATCTGAAAATGTACAGTTGGCAGCTAAAATTCAATTTAAGCCTGGCCAGGTACAATTTTATTGGCCCTGGTCCCAGGTCTTGCAATTGACTTTTAACCCCCTCAGAGCTTTCCTTGTGTGCCTGATAGAGCTGTGCGCTGCGTGACAACTTCAGTGAAGTCCAACTGCTGCCTTTTGTTGCTCTGTGCAGCAAAATATTCTGAGCTCATAAACCACCAGCTCTGCCTTTGAGTGGCATTTGTAAGAAGCCTTCATGTTAATTATCCTCACAGAAAATAGCAAGTGATATCTGCTGTTATAAACAACTCCTTTCTAAATGCTGCACTGGAGAATACTGCTCACTTTCTTGTATCCCAATGTTTCATGATCCCCAATGTTCAACTTTTTTAACTTTGAAAATCCTTTCCTTACTTTATAAACAATTTGCAACACTTCCAGTCTCTCTGATAATTGCTCCCATAACTGAGCATTCAAAATGATTCACAGGAATAACAGGTTAAAGAGTTTTTCCCTTAGCAGAAGAAAAGAGTAAAGGGATTCCTTCTGTCCGTAGAGTTGGTTGTTCTAATAGGCAGCAAGCTCTGTATTAAAAAATTTCTCTATCCCAGGGTCTTTCCTCATGTTACGGCTGAGCTTCACTTTTTTTTTTTTTTAGGCCATTCTGCAAAAGAAGCAGCAAATCAAAGGAAACTGGAAGCAAAACACTGGCCTTCAAAAATTCAAACTAGAAACATCACAGCAGAACAGAATTTGTATATCTTTATTCCCCAGTCTTTCTGTGTAGAAGAGTTCAAAATGACCATGATATCATAGTTCTGGGTACTAGAAAGAACAAACTCATTAACTAGAGTCATATGTTAATTTGATTGGTAAACAAAGGGGTTGGTCTGTGCATCATCTGTGACAGTAACCTTCTAGATTAAAGGGGAAAAAAATTGACATCCTAGAAATCTTTAATGCCAACACATGGTGTTTAGTTCATCCTTTCACAGCAGGCTGCCAGCTAGCCACAGGTAATGCAAGCAATTTAAGCTCACAAAGGTACTTAAGCTGCCCAAACCTGTCTCTGCCTAGAGAGCTACTCCTCACATCCACCAGTATTCTGCAATGTAGGACAAGAAGGGAATAAAGCTACAGGAGAAAGTTACTAGCAGTAATTATTCATCAAAGCCCTTCTGCTTCTGTCATCCGTGACATACAGATTGAGAACTGGCAGTTTTAAAGGTGGGAGAGAGGGGAAATCTGTTTTCTTAGGTGATGTTCACAGGTCTTTGCCTCCTTACTTCTCACTGCATAGTACTATTACCCTGGTGGTCTGAGGTATTTCATCAGATGAAAGAAAAGAAGGAGCTTTGAGTAACTAACTGAATTCCAGATCACTTGTTTTCCAAGAAAACAGTGGACACAAATGTATAAAATATGAGTATCTGGGAACAAGTGAAATGAAAGAAGTTTTTTTCAGATTATTTTTCACTGTGAAACTGAGGTCAGAGATTGAGGGTTTGGTTTGAAGACTAAGCATGGCTGAGTCAGTTTGGATAAAACACGAGCATTAGGAGTTTGTATTGTTTCTCCCATTGCCCATGTTTTGGACTGAAATATCACTAGAATCTGGTCTCACTTTTCTTTCTTAATGTTGCAAAATACTGTATTTTCTTAATTCTGTCTAGCGCTGAAGAAGAAAGCAAAGAGTCTCTCTAGAGTGTGGGCTGGAGAAAATTAAATCTTAATCTTTGGCCACCTCTGACTCATTTTCAATGGAGTTGAAAGAGTTCAGATCAGTGTTAGAAAGGATCAGAATTTACGGGCACTTGTTTTGCCCAAGCATCCACATTTTCTGAACTTGTAAAATCTCTCCTGACAAAAGTAAACGGGAAAAGAAAGAACGGTTTGTTTATTTTTAAATGGGAGAGGGGAAAAGGAACAGAGACCAATTAGTTACACCAAGGAGTTATCGAGAACTGGGAAGGTATATTTATTTTCAGAGGAACTGTGGTGTAACTGAAACATAGCTCAGGGACCCAGCAGAACTGGGTGCCCAGGAACCACAAACTTTTGTTAAGGAGAAAGGGATATGGAAATAGAGAGGAGCTAAGCCAGCTTTAACTGTTTATTTATGCAAACAGCCATGTCTTGTACTGCTTGAGGTTAATTTCTCATTACTCATGATTCAGCAAACTCTTTGTGCAATGGTTTGTCACAGTGTTTTCCCTGAGACATTCAGTGATAAAAACAAATTATATTTTCTAACATCAGGAATATTTTTCTATTGTCTTGGGTTTTTTTCCATGCTGTAAGTATTTGCGAACAAACTTCACATATAGAAAATGGCAATGGCCAGCCAAGGTTGTGACTGAGAAAACCTAGGCTTAATGAAGCTCATTTGCTAAGATTGTCCTTCGAGATAATTGAGATACAGCACCTTGAGCAGTGGGCCATATCTACTGCATCAATTTGGAAATGGAATTCTGTTTGTATGGCAGTTGCTTTTAGATAATGTGTGCAATTGCCTATGAAGAGCAGCTAGATAATTCCTGCGAGTGACTCGTTGTGTAGTTGCATTCAAATAAGTACTGTAATAAACCTTAAGATTGTTTTCTTCAGCAATTCATCAATAATTTACTGTATGCAAAAAAAGTCCATACTGGTCTAGAAATTTCTACAGATAATTTTCCCATCTAAACCACTATCACAACAGTGCTAAAGGGTGTATTGAGGTAGCTATATTTCATGCACGGAAATTCCATTTACAGTAATGTAGGTTAGCTAAATCATCATTGTTGGCTTGAGAAAGGTATGGGTAAACATGCTAGTGTGGGTCTAGAACTTTAGGAAACTAACAAGAGAAAGGAGAAATTATTTAACCAAAAGAGACATTACATAAGTAGGGAAGTAGAACCATGTGATCCTCATCTATTGACAAAGCAGGCTGTGAGACGTGATATACTTACCAGTTTTGATAACAAGCTGTCTTACTGGGATATCTGTGACAAACTTTCAGTGATTGAGGAATGTTGTTGGGAGGTATAAAAGGAGATATTGCATGTTCCAGGTAGAAATGTCATTGAAGAAATGAGCACAAATGCTGTGTGTTTCATGGGTTGGCTGAAAGACAAGGAGGTGGCGTCACATATTGGAACCTTTAATTGCCAGAACTGGTATCACCATAATTTCCAGTGACCCGGGAGAAGACATATGTGCTGGGAGAAAGAGGAGACGAACAATTCCCCAGGCAGAATAATAAGGACAAGGAAGAAGATTGACATTGCTCTGTTTTCAATGACCTGTTTGCTGTGTTTTGCTTCCATTTATTATAAGTTTCTGTGAAACTGTATAGTTGTGCATAGAAATTGAATGTTTGTTTCCAAAAGAAACTGGGTATATGTGGTGTGCCACGTTCTAGGCAGAGACTTTCCCTGGTAATTTTCTCCTCAGATAACAATTACCAAATGCTTTAGTTACAACAATTTCTAATAATCTTTATAATTTCATTGTTCACAGGTTCTTAACTATGGCACGGTACAGTACAGCACAATGAAATTTATTCATAAAAGTGGCTCCAGTTTCCCTGTGATTATCATTGTCTTCAAAAGCAAAGACTTCAAATTGTTCTAAAACATCAGCAGTAAGTATTGTACTATTGAACTCAACTCACTGTGATTAAAGAGATTAGTATCATTGAGTACAATAGTCATCTCTCCTAAAGTTTGAGTTTCACAAAAAATAATGAGAAGCCCTTGATCTCTCTTGCCCAGTGATATAGCCTGTGGGAGTAAACAGAGCTAACTTTGTGTGTTGAAAATGGGGAATCAAGTGTATTATTTCAGGCTGAAGTGAATCGAGGGTTTGTGGTTGGATAGCTTTTTAAAATTTGGGTATAGCTAATTGCAACACTGCCTGTAAACTCTATTAAAATCTTGTGGTCTCAACCTTACCTCCCGAGATGCTGTGTCTGGCAGTTTGCCTGGGTTGCCTACAGAGTGACAAAACAGAAATATTATGTGCAAGGAAATACAGAGGCTGTAACACAGGCCATCACAGGCAATGCCTTCCATGTCACCCCAAGGTTTTATTAATTGTGCAAAATGCTACCAGAAATAACATTTTTTGCTGCACTGACTTTCCTGAGAAGGTTCTTTTTTACTGAGGCTAAACTTATTTTGCACTCTAGTGAAGTATAATGGCTTGCAATTTTTTTTTGCTTACCATGTCTACAGGGTATCCTGCCTTAGTGAATTCTGTGGAAGCTTATCAACCAGTATGTGCCCCTTCAGAAGATTACCTGCATGAATATTTAAGGAAATTAGTCTGTAGAGATCCATCACATTGTTACTGTTTTAAATATTCCTTTGTAAATAAACTTATGGGCCCCAGAGGAAGAAAGCATGCTCAATTACCTTCTAGAGTGCATTTTTACTAAATGTCAGGGTGAAGAAAATGATGGTCAAGAACAGACAAGACTTTTATTATAAACCGGTCTCAGCAGAATTTAATATGATTTTTAGCAGGTTAAGCACATATGCTTGCATTCTGCATTTGAGCACTTAAATTTCTGTGCAGTGCATATTCTCTGCATACATTGCCTTCCCTTCCTAATGGTGACACAAACTAGAGTTTTGGGTTTGGGGCTTTTGTGTAGTTTTCACTTTTCTCCTAAAACGTTCTGTTCTGACAGTTCTGGTGCACAGTGATTCGCGGAGTTTTCTTATCCAATTCTCAGCTATCCATAGATATAACACATTTAGTCTTCTCCATCATTCTTTGCTCAGTCCCATTGAAGCTGCTGTCACTGCAACATTTTACTTTCTTCTATCAAGGCAGGCATGAAATTTCCAGTGGAGCGAATGCGAATGCTAAGGCAGCTGCATGGGTCAGTAGGCAGATGGAAGGGGGGAGGGTTTGGGAAAGCTAAACAGTTTGCATCCTTCTCTAAAAGACAGCAAACCACAGGGCAGGGATCTGCAATCTGATGATTTGACAGTGCAATGCCCTTTAGTTGTTTGACTGGATTTACAAGTTCTGTTTAGCTGACAGATATTTTGGCTAATACCCTTCCCTGGTTGTTTTCCTTTTGACTATCAGAAGTTCTGTTTAAAAATTTAAGCAAGCTCTTGTTGTACAGCAAAATAAACAGATTTCTCTTACAGATAGGAGACACTCTCTTAAGATTTTTTTTTTCTATGAATACCCCAATGAATACAAAATATTGACCTAAACAAATACAGTTTACTGAGAGTGCCAGTAAACAATCTGGAAAATAATTCAGAGGATGTAGCTTTATTTTGTTTGGAAACTGCTCTTCCAAGCTTACAGCACACAGTCCAATATATTTTTCTCCTCTGTGTATTTTTGTAATTAGTCACTCTCCTGACTGAAAATCAAATCATTAGCTTTTAAAGACACCGAATTAAATAAAACCATAGCTAAGTAAGACAAGTGCGGAAATACAAAGGAATTTGCAGTAAGTGAAATTTTAGTGATTAAATATTTTTGAGTTTCTGAGGTAATTGTTAGAAAATATTTTGAGTTTCCGAGGTAACATGGTTTTAAATATACTGTGTCTAAAATCCATGTGAGAATCAACATGTAACTGTTTTAAAACAATAGAATCAATAGTCCTGGAACAGAGATAGACAGAGATGTTTGTAATGGTAATTACTGTAATCAAGGAAAGAAAAAAACCTTTTGCTGGGATCACATGTTGACTGTTCATTGAATTGTGCCTTGAAATCATGTGCAAAAATAATCCTGTTTCACTGGCCCTAAATCTCCACTTGAAGCTTTTGAGAATGGACCAGCAGTAGTGTGTGTATCAACAGAAGCGGCCAGGGATGAAGCACTGAAAACACAGACTGTCCATTCCTTCCCCCCTCCCAGTTTCTAGTATAGATCTCAGGTATGTGATGATATCTGTGGGAATATGTCTATGAATATCTCAAACTCCAAAACACTGAACAGCAGGAAGTGTGTGGGATGAACCACAGATGGAGAGGATGAAACCAAGAACATTGGCTGTCAAGAGGAAAGCAAACAGCAACTTTATTACATTTTGGGTGTCTTACATTCTGACTCAGCCATCTAAATGTTTCACCAGGTATGCCTGCATTAGCATAGGAGCGAGTTTGTCTCCTTACTGTCCTTCCTTCTGTGCACTGGTTTTCATCACAGAGCAGCCTGATGACATGCAAATGAGATTCCTTTTGGGTTAAAGTAAGCCAGAAACCATGCTCCAGGAATATGCCTGTTTGCTCCAAGCATTAATGTGCATGAGCCTTCAAACTACAGCTATTCTGAACTAAAACTCCCCTATGCATGTCATGAATGTATTTCAGATCCTTAAACAGCAACTTTTTTCTCAACAGATGCCTTCCTATTTGGTCAGACATTGTCATTGAACCTTGGACTGTATTTCGGGGGCAGAGGAAGGACAAGTTGACTGAGTCATTCTCATATCTAATTTCTGTGAATATATGAAGCATTCTCTGACTTCGCATAAAGCTTAGTGCAATAGAGAGGCTTCAAGCATTTAGTTTTTGATGGGAGTTACTGTGGTTAAGGATGAGACAGAGACTGAGAGGGTTTGCTTCCCAAAACTTTCTAGGTAAACTGTTGTTTTCTCTGCTGCTGAATTTGAGCAGTCCTTAAGATAATGTTAACTGAAACACTGATGAAATGTGCTAAATATGCACAGTGTAAAACACTGCTTTTGCTAGACCTGTCTGGCTTGTATAATCCCAAATTCTCAGCAGTGCAACTGTGCACAACAGAAGCTGTTCATAATTAATGCCTGAAATCCCCCCTAACCACGCTGCTGCCCTGGGAGCTCCAAACCAACTGCACGTACAATTTCAGAAACCGAGTCCAGTGTGCACAGAACGAATGGCATGAGGAGCTACTGGGATTGCTCTGCTTCCAGACCTCCTGCAATGGCATTTGAACTGCAGCTACTGATTGCTTTTCAGAGCAGCAGCTGTAGGTGCTGCAGTTTTGCAAATACATTTCAGGGTTTCCTCTATGGGTGTGGAGGTGTGGGGGTGTGTGTATGTGCACTGCTGCACTGGAAGGATATTTCAGTGATTCATAAATGAACTGATAAGACAAGGTCAATCTGTTGTGAAAAAAAAAATTTTTATCTGTTACTACTCATAGGAAACCACAGAGAGCAGTGTGAGTGAGCAAGACTATTACAGCTGTAAGAAGCAAAACTCTGTGTGAGTACGTCTAGATTTCTATCACAGCAGAATTCTGCTGTCATGGTGCAGTCATTCGGGCCCTTGGACCAGGAGAGATTTATCAGACTCAAGAAGCCTGATTAATGAAACATGGTAGACATGCTGAGTCCCCTAGCTGAAACCAATATTAACCCTTTGCATCTTTATAATGTGTTCTTTGCTAGTTATTAAGGAGCCTAAATGATGCCTCAGCAGCTGCTGCTCTGCAGCACAGGCACAAAATCACTAACAAAAGTTTTGGTATTGACAAAATGACTTAGTGATAACAATATTTGTTACCTGTGTCCAAAAACATTCCATATCTATGTCTATAATCCCTGCCTATACATATTTATCTATAATCCATTCATACATTCTTTTTATGATAGCATACTGAACAAAGTTCCTTTTCAGCTGTGAATGCAAGATAAAATTGATGTAAAGCTTCAAAATTCACTGTACGATTTAGAGGAGCTGTCTGATCAAATGATAGATTAAAACTGAAATCAAAACCTAATTACTAGGCCTTCATTTTCCATTAAATATATACTGTTGGCGTCAGATATCCCATTTAGAAAGTAAGTCAAGGACACAAGCTGTTTTTTGCTCTGTATAATTACTGTTCTGATATCAGTTCTCAAACAGATTTGGTCACGAGAAAAGCTCCAAGTAATGAAACTGCTTTCCTGCTTCATACAGCAGATCTGAGTACACAACGTATTCTAAGTGCCCATATTCTGAACTTCTTTGGGCAATGGTATTGCTAAGGGTGTAGGAACTTAATGCCCTAACCTGTCAGCTTCCTCTATTGCATGCAGCAGTAATCTGGAGAAATAAATAAGAATCAAAGTGCAGTAGGTCTAGAAAAGAAATCTCTGCAATATGTGTCTATTAAAAACTTCTTCTGTTATTTAATGATATGCCTGTGAGTGTAAGTGTTCATCACCTCAGTTATGATGAAAAGTAAATTGAGGAATAAAAAATTAGGATAGTTTGGCCATGATTGTAAAATGTTTCTTGTTTAGATAAGAAAATAACAAGGATTATTATCATGCACTATTGCACAAAAGAAAAACAGTACATCAGAGCTATAATTCTATTAATAAATTAAAATGATGGCTAAATTACCCCAGCTATGATATTTTAAAGAATACAATGCTATTTAACCACATATATTTGATATTTTATAGTTGGTATTATTAATTGCAAGTCAGCTGTTCAATTTTTCATCAGAAAGGATAGGGGTGGAAAATGCTGACAATTCACTTAAGTATTTAATAATTTATGTGCTGTTAATTCCTTTGACTCACATTGCTGCATGTTATAACAACAATAAGTAAACCATCTGCTGATGACACAGAGAAAGAACTTGAAATTGTATTAATTAAAAGGTTTCTGATTATATAAGCTTAGAGTCTTTATCTGCAATGCACTTTCAGCAAGGGTCAGCCTTTGGATGTGTTCTTGCTCAGGACTTCCTGACATTAAAACCTTCCAAGGGGAAGAAAGGGGACTCAAAGAAGACATTACTTGCACACAAAGAAATGGTAACGTTTCTGAAGGGACAGAGAAGCAAAAGGCTTTTTATGTGATTCTGGATCAAATCCTATGGATTGTTCTAGCATGTTAGAGTGGCCTTGGTATTAAAATAAGTCATGCACTAAGCTTTAAATTAAGTACAGGTAGTGACAAGCACAGGTGTTCTGGGTGTGACAGGGTCAGTGAGATTTTATGTACTCTCAGAATTATAGTTTCTTGCTAATTGTGGGCTTCTTTGTACTACCATGGCCGGTGTTTAAGTGGTGGACCTTAATAGTTTAAATGATTGATGTCATCAAAATTATCAGGGGGAACAGAAAGATTCTCCTCCTCCCTGGAACTTTTTCTTAGTGACTTCAAAAAAGAAAATGAGCAAAGGAGGACTGGTGACAATGCCAAAGTGTCTTTGAATAAATCTGAATGGGAGTGCAAATCCTTCTCCAGAAACTTTCTTACTTACATAGATCAAAAAGAATGATGGAGTGATCAAGGGTCATTTTTGAGTAGGAGTGCATGTGCGAGTGTGGCCACAGGGTCTGAAGGCAAATTTCTGGGTTTTACGTCCTCTATGATGACATCAGAAATGAACGTGTCATTCAGCTGAACTGATTCAGCTCCAGTTAATGGTAACAATAATATTTGCATTCAGTAGAGAGGTCAGAGAAGTCATTGATCTCGTATTCTTTGGAGAACATTTGTTTAGTGAGACAGGCAGGTGTTCTTGCTGACAAACAGAAGCAGCATTTCAGTACCAAAAGTACAAGCCAAAGAAGTCAGCTCCAAGCTGCAGCTACAAGAGGAAAACCCCGTATTCTTTCATGTCTCAGGCTGCAGAACATGAGCCTCCCAGACCAGTATCCAGCCAGAGGTCACTGGCAGACCCAAATACTTCAGCTTTCCTCTCATTTACTTAATCTTTTAATTTTCTGGCTACATTGCTGTTAATAGAAAAAAATATATATTTGTTAGTATAATTGTTTCTTCATGAATTAAGCAGCTAAACCTAAAAATTCAGAAATCTCTTACCTTTACATCTTCCATGACAAGTTTTTAATGACCAGAAATACAGTTTAAAATAAAATTTACTGATTGGCCTCTATAAATAATATTAGAATTCTGCAAGGTATTCCACTTATTTATTTATAAATTTATAGTTTTATCTGCTCTTTGAATGGTTATACCCATTTAGGCTCTGCAGGGAGTAGGGGAGGAGGGAAGAGAACTGTCTTAAGGAATTTAAGTGTGCTGCTCAATGTCTAAATGCTAAGGAAAGTTTTGATAACACGGAATGCCAAATGACTCACTAGGAGTCAGGTACTTCAATGCCACAATCTGTAAATAAATTAATTAATCATGCTAAAACTTTTATTTTTATTTTTTCTTTAGGAAAAGCTTACAGGAAATGCATACACTTAAATATTCAGGTTGCCATATGTCTGTTTATGGGAGGTAGGCAAAATTTAAAGGCTTCAAACAGTTCATCCTGGAAGCAGATCAACACTCTGCTCGCCTTTGTTATCACAGAGATGGTTTGGAAACAGGCTGACAGTTTTGTGCTAGATAGGTACCTTTGGTTACACACACAAACCAGAGCTTTGCTGGAGGAATTTAGGGGCATTTTGAACTCTGGTGGTGGGATCACCACTCTCCTGTGGCCTGTCAAATGTGTGGGAATGCTGTCCATGGCTTGAATGTACTCCGCTCATTCTTCTTTGGAAATGGGAAGAAAGAATTACACCCAAGCAGTTCTTTTCCTGACAGATCTTCAGCACTGATGTCTTCTTTTTCCAGCACACAGACAGGAAGCCCCTCTCTCCCTTTGGTGCAAGCCCTTATCAGTGTAAACATTCTCCTGATAAGTGCTGACATATAAACCCTGTGTTCCTAATGTTGCCCCATGTTGCCCATCCTCAAGCCTCAAATAAAATGTATCCTTTTTTTCCCTCCTCCATCATCGATTTTGGAGGCTTATTTATTGGACAACTAGCTAAAATTAAAACACATTAAGGATATTGGCCACTCAGTGATGTTGTGTTTTATTCCCATAAAAACTCATACCTAGTTCATGCCAAAATGCTGGTTAAGATAAATTCTTGTAGTTTTACGTTAAATGCTTAGAGAAAAACTAGATTGCCTGTAATCCTCAAATTAAAGTAAAACTGCCTTATCTTCACTAAGTTTCTACCACAGGATGATTTAATGTAACATTTTTTTCCTAATTTAGCAGTGGAAGCATTTGTAAGGTGATGATAATGTGTGTGGCCTCATGTTTCGCTACTTTGAAGAAGCTAGTTCATTTGAAAACATGCACCTTTTTTTTCACATGTACCCAAGGTAAAGCACGAGGGATTTACTTGGGACCAACCAGTTGGTAGGTGGAACTGAACGGGAGCTTGTAGTCAGAAGAAATTACCTGGGTGGGCTTGCTGTATTTTTCGCCATGGTAGTAAGGATCTTAATTTAATTGGAAAGCATTAAAAAATTGAGTTGTATTTTGCGGTACAGGGTTTGTCAGCACAGTTGCAGATTATAACAGCCCCACTGTGCTGCTTGATAAATCGTTGTCTGCTAAGATTCAGAATAAACTGATTTAAAACCTGCCTCAGTCACAAAGCATAACAACTTTGTGTCTGCGGATTTCAACGCGGATGAAAGACTTATAAATATAAATCAGGTTTTTTTCTGATCTTCCGAGAAGTAATATATTCAAAAAATGCACAAAAGCTGAATCCTATAATAAAAGCAAACTGATCTTTAAAAAAATTTAAACACCTCCTCAGAACAGAAATATTTCTCTCCAGATTAGATGGTGTTATTTGCTGTTCTTGTTTGAGCTAGTTGCAAGAAAACCGTCCCTCATAGCAGTCCTTTATTATTTATACAAAATCTGGAAGGAAATCATCATACTCCAGTATCATTGCAGTAGGAATTTATATTACCTAGTTATAGACAGACTTTTTTCAGTACACTAGAATAGAGACACACCTTCCCATGTGTTTGAATGATTATTTAAAATGCTATTTAACTCCAAGGTTTGGAAGAAAATGCATATACGTTTTTCTTTTCCATTTTCTCAGTCTCATTTCCTCTCCATTTTTTTTATTTTAAAAATCAGTTTATTCATATAAGTTGCCAAAATAATTTAAGGAAAGTTTGGCGAACTTGTGCAGAGTTAGTAGAGTTGTGTGTGTTTGTGTGCAAATTTCATGCTCCTTAAAGGATTTATTGAAAACTTCAGAGCTGCTAATTCCCATGGAAGTTTCAGACAATAAGCACTTGACATTTTAGTTGTTTTCTTAATTCATTCTGGTCATGGGACCACAGAGTCATTATAAAATATGATGGCATCAATATGTTGTTTTGTTCAAGTAGCTCCATTTTAGAATACATATAAAAATTTCTGTGTACGTCAGCTAAAACTGGACAAACTATATAAGAAAATTCTGTTCACTGAATTCTCAACAAAAGCTGAAATTAATAAAAGTATCCCCAGGGAGATAGTTTTTTGTGCAATTTCTTGTCTCTGGGTGTTTCAACTTATTAAAAGTAATTATTTCAAATTTTCCTTCCTTCTGTAGGTTTGTGCTCTAAAATACACATTGATACAGTATTTTCTGGTTTAAATGATATTTATTTTCAGTGGGTGAAAGAAAGAATCTGACTTTTTTCATACTGAATGTACTGTTTTTTCTCATCCTTTGTTGAGTATTCCTTTTTTTTTTATTCCAAAGATCAGCACAGAATTTTCTCCTTACGTTTCTAGGTGTTTTAAACATCAACCAATCTGTTATCTCCAGTTGACCAAGCCAGATATTTTTCAGTAGGAAATAAAAAACAAAATCAAAAAGCTATTTATGCACACATCAGAATTTTGTTTAAGCAAAATAATCAAAGGAGGGTCTGTAATATTGGCATTGTTGCAACAAATACTCTGGACATAATTCTTTCAATTTGACACTAAAATTGCTGAAGTCAATGAAAACATAAGAAAATAATTAAGCATTAATTACATTTTCCCTTCTAATTTAAAAATAATATAAATTACATCACTGTTTCATTTTCAATATGTGGATCTTTGAGCAATCCAACCAAATTTTGTTATTTACAGAACTGTCCATACTTGTCGAAGATGAAATTTTCCGCCCTGGTTCTGGCCTATTGTAAAAGGCAAGAGTTAAGAGATGGTTTGAGGATTCCCCTGCCCCATCCCACCTGTGTGAACTGAGGAAGGATTGGCTGGGATTGCTGCCAAGGACATGTGGGATAGTCAGCATTCCTCCCACCTGGGTTTGACTAAGGGGTCACACCCACCCAGCCAAGGCAGCACGGGGATTTACAGTACTGTGATGGCACTGCTGCAAAAATATCAACAGCAGAAACACCGAAATCAAGGTAAATTTCTTTTGAATAGGATAAAATTCTGCAGATTTGCACAAAAATTCCTCTGTTCTGGACCTCGTCTATTGTTTTTCTTTATTAGCCTTAACTACTGCAAGTCTGTGTTAACTACAGAAATCATTTTCTGATGAAGGACATAAAGTAGTGCAGGGACTCCAATGGCCCTGAGCCAGACTGAAAAGGTTTAACCACCACTGAATCAGTGTCCTGAAAACAGTAGTTCTGATTCCCACAACGACAGGAAATCTCTGTAGCATTGGTGTCTGATGTGACTGTGACCTTGTCATTGCATTCCTGATTGCCAATCTCAGGCAACACAGAAACTGCTAATTACATCCAGGTAGGGCAGGGTTGTTAAAATCCCCATTTCTCAGCCTCAAAGTCCACTTTAAACTCCGTGTGCCTTTTGCTTTTGTTCTGTTTTCTTTTCAAACTGTTTGAAACCAAGTGAGGGCCATGCTGCAGCTCAGCAGAGTGCTGGTTTATGGCACTAAGCTCAGCACGTGTCATGTGTGCTCAAGGGTGGTGTGATGGCATAACGAAGCACATGAAATTGTAGAACTTGATCAGACAGTTTCTGAGGGTTATGTGTTATGGAAAAAGCCAAACCTGGAACAGCTGCAGTGTGTTGTCCACTTAGCAGCTCCTAGGGTGTAGAATCTCGGATAGATGTTTGGATTTTGTCGACAAGTAGGCAAAGTGGCAAAACCAAGGGTATACAATTTGTATACATATGCAACTAACACGTGATGTGGGTGCTGACAGATTGAGACCTGGGAGTAACTAGACATCAACTTCAGAACAGCTGTGGGTCAGCTTGTCCCTCTCGGTGTTCCTGTATCCTTTATTTCAGATGATTTTCAGTTGTCAAGTATTCCCTCATGCTTTCTGTGCCTGCCGCTTAAGCAACACGAATTTCCAGAGCCTACTGGCCACGTGGAAGTGTAAAACTGCATAAATCTCATTAGTGTTCTGGAAAAGCTCGGCTGTTTTAGTCAGCCTTTCTCTCCTCCTCACAATATGGTAAAGAATTAAGAATCATCTCTTCCTTTTTCACTTGAATAGTTTGTGGCAGGGCTTTGTCTGAGAGGCGCAGTTTGGCAGTCACACATTTTCTGTTGTGACGCAAGGAAATTCGGCTCAATTTTGTTCAGCAGCCTATTCTTCCTGAGCTCCAGCGAGCTGGATATTGAAGAGGTTGTCACCTGCTCTTCTTCAGTCTAGCCGGATGTGAGGTTTCATGTGGAAGTTTGCAAGGTTGCAGGAAAATCTGCAGGACTAGGGTAGGCAGTTTCAGAGTTTGTCTCAGTTTATTTACTTTGTATTATTGAAACATTCAATCACAGAATAAAACAAACTCTGCCTGTCTAATTGAGATTTGGATACACCACAGTTGTTTCTGTGTCTTTCCTCTCTAAGCATGATATAAGGATAGCTATTTAAGGAGATTCATTATGTTTTGCAAGGGAATGGTCCCTACTTTTCATCAGGATACACACCACACAATCTGACTGCCAAATTACAGCAGTAGTGCCTGCATCTGGAGGGTAATAACCCTGCATTCCATCTTACAGAAGGAGTTTTGATCTAGGGAATTCTGGTAATATTAGTGAAGTAAAAGCTCTGTGGCAGGGAGAAATTTTATTGTGCTGTTAAGAAATTTTTTTTTTTCCAAAAACATGGTCACTTGGAAAAGCATCAGAGATTTTAGGCTGCCCTAACAGCAAACTTTCCACTAAATTCAGCCTGACCACAAGCAATGATTTTATGGTGGCATTTCGTACTGTAATTGGTTAAAAAAGATCTTTAGAAGTTACTATGAAATTCATTACTCTTTAAAAATAAAAATTTGTATGCCAGTGTTTTGAATGTGTTTGGGTTTTGAAGCCTTTTTGCCATTTTTCAAGATTTCAATGGTAGCAACTATGTTGCCAGATTTCTGCTGAGAGACCTTGACAAAGGAAGATGTCAAAAGAAAAGTTATGAGACAGATAAGAGTCCTCAAAGTTTACGACCCTCCCACTGGAAAGGCTTTTCGTAGCCAGGCTATTTTTTAGACTTTTAGACTAAGAGGATTAACCCATGATTATGAATGAGGTTCAGGAGGTGGAAAGAGGAGCAGCAACTTTGCATTGTAACATCTAAGAATGAATCTGAGTCATTTACCAAACTCAGGTACTGAGAAGGGATTTTTCCCTCTGCTCCTTGGAAAGGAAAGATGCTTCCATAGGTCCTTTTCCCATCCACATCAGAATTTTGAATTTCAACAGACTGTAGTCCTCTACTAGGGGAAAATATAGATAAATTAGTATCTCTATAATCTGTATATCCTATACATTTATGTATTCACATGTCATTGCTAAGTTTAATTGAAGAATTAAGGTAGCTATTATCTCTTGTTCTTATGACTTTCCTAAGTAAAATGGAAAACTTCTGATTGTAATTAAAACTTTGAAATATATCTTAAACTTTCCTTTTAAATGAAAGTCAGGTTTCTCTGATTTTTTTTGCCATAAAACAAAAAAAAAATCAGCAGCATCAGTATTTTAATGGAGTTTTTACAGAACAATAGTTGGAAAGGCTAAAAAGCCTGATGACAGTGTATTATTATGGATGCTAATAGAATCAGGGATCTAAAGAGAAAACTGAGAACTCATAAACATCAAAAATGCATATCAGACCTCTTTAGAACTCTTAGCAGAAATCAATAATGCTAAAAAGATATATAAGTCACTTTACTATTTTCTTGTGAAGCATTGACCCTCACAAGCTCAATTTTCTGTAAGTGAAATTTGGAGAGACTGTAGAACATTATTTGAAGGAAATCATTGGTGAGGCAGTGTGGTTGTATACCTGAAGTATGTGAGTAGGAGCATTTTAGCCTTTGAATATGTGGACGGGGCTTACAAGAAAGACAAAGAGAGACTTTTTACCAAAGTCTACAGTGACAGGACAACGATCAATGCTTTTAAGCTGAAAGAGAGTGGGCATAAATTGGACTTAAGGAAGAAATTCTTTTGCATAAGGATGGTGAGACATTGGCCCAGGTTGTTCAGAGCAGTTGTGGATGTCCCATCATTTCAAGGGTTCAAGGCCAGGTTGGATGGGTCTCTGAGTAACCTGGTCTAATGGAAGGAGTCCCTGCCCCTGACAAGGGCCTTGGACTAGGTGATCTCAGAAGGTACCTTCCAACCCCATCCATTCCATGATTTTAATTCATTCTGCATAATTACTTATGTTTAAATGGTTAAATCAACATGATTTAAAGTTAGCACAGATGTTTATAGACCATGGGGAAAGATAACTGGACTTTTCAGTGAGTATCATTTCCCAGTACTGCTGTTCTTGCTCCTACTGTCTTGTTAACAGAATCTCTCCTTCTCCTCTATTGCTTAACAGATCCTGTCTGTGTTCTGCAGCTCACCTCTGAATCTGCTCCCAGCATCCCATCTAGGCCAGCATTCCTGGTTGTCTGTCTTACCTCTAACTTTCTACCTGGAAAGATATGACACGGCTGAGTCTGAAGTTTGTGCACATTTGTGCTTATACCTGACGTTATACGGACCTCAGCACTGCTAAGGGTTTTATTCAATATATATGCCATTTTTTGATCAGGTTTACTCAAGTCAGGCACCTGAAGGGATTATTACACTGCTGTTTTGGTAAGTATTTTCAGCAGGTTATAAACTGGGTGAACACATCAGACATTCCTATTCAGCCTCCTCATTATAGTCAGCAAATAACTTCAATAGCAGGATGACAAAACAGAGACAGGAAGAGAATTGTACTAGTGGAAGAAGATATGAAGATGGAAGCTACTTTTGGTGACATTTCTACTATGCTTCAGTTTTGCAGTCTCTTTGGATGGTAACAGATTGTCATTCCTTTTACTTCCATGGTTGGAGTCAGAGAGAGGTTTTTGTCTCCTTGGAATACAATTCCTTCCTTGGCCTTACACAGTTGTGCTTGACTGCCAGATGGACTGAACACGATATTGTCCTTTGAGTTTTCAGTGATGGTCTTAACCAGTTCCTATTCTTCTGCCTAGAATTTGCCCCACAACGTTTTCCTCTTCCAGCACTCGCCACACAAGTGATTTTTGGTACACATGTAAGATCATGCTACTCTCAGGGGTGCAAAACATAAAGCAGCCAACAAATTGTTACTTCTTTATCCCAGGCTCTACACTCCATTTATTCACCGTATTTGTCTTACTTAAAGCAAGCACGATACTTTCTTGCCAGACACAAAAGCAACAAAAACATGATAGAAGTTATTGCATCCAATACAAACAAATATGAGTTATTTTTGTTCCCAGTTTCTTTCTGCTTCTATCCCACCTCTCCATTTACTAATTTATCTATTTCTGTCTTCAATTCACCTTTTTGAGTAATTTTCTTGATGTACTTGGTCCCCTTTGGGAGACAAATTCTTGCTACCATCAGTTCTTAATTTTGTAGATTGTGTTTGCCTTAATTTTGGTTTCTGCCTTTTAATTGTTTTCAATTAAGAAAAATGTGGATTAAATCTGTTTATTTAATCTTTTTCAAAACTCAAAACCTTTAATTGCAATATTAATTCCCAGTTGTGTCGTGTAATTTCTCACAGCCTGCCGCAGCAGTGCTTGGATAGGAACAAATGTTGCTATTAGGAAACAGCAACTTGCATGTGTTCAGTGGGGGTTGGTAAAAGCATTTCACAGCTGGGAATGAACCTTTGACTTCAGACTTAAAACTTAAATTAACCTAATTAAACCACTGAAGTTTAAACAAAGTGTCTTGCTTTTTGGAGATGTCTCATGTGAACAAGTTTTTTCCCAGGAGATTCCCAGTACTTTCAGAAGTGTAACATATACATCCCTCATCTCTCAGCTTGCTGCTGCACAAAGGGTTCTTCTGAAAGATAAGGAGGGGGGAAAGGAAGTGCGAAGTGTCTTGAGACAAAGTTGGCCTGAATTTTGCTTGCAAATATCTGCTAATTTTCATATAATCATCATTGTTGTCTGGCAATTATCCATGACTATAACGATATCATTTAAATGTTCAGCCACATGTTCAGTGGTTTTCTGTAGAGCTTGCTAGTTATTTTTCTTCTTGGAAGAGCGCGCTTGCCTCATTCTTCCTTGAACCCACAGGATTTGTTTTTCTCAGAGCAAAATTCAAGCAAACATTGGTTAAATTTTTTATGTTCCTATTGCCTTGCTCTTTCGGTAGTCATGATTATCAGTATGTTGTGTTATGCTGATATAGAACATGAATTTTGGTTTTTATTATAATTTGTAGTTCTCTAGTAATAAAAACACCTAAGGTTTTTTCCTTGTGTTACCTTGAGTCTGAATTTTTTTTCTTCTGGGAAAAAGGCAAAATTTTAAAATTTGATTTTATGTTTCTATGAAAGGCTATATTCTGCCATGTATAACTTACTTTGCAAATAGTTCCACTGACATCAGTTTAAATTTTCATAAAAGTTATCGTCTTACACAACATGAGTTTTCCTTTAACTGATTTCATAGGTAATCTTACTGCTGTCATTTATGGTCATGACTTAAGAGCTATTCAAAATAAATTGCTTTTTTAATGTTTAGTATTATGATAATGGTGGTTATCAGAGTGTGAACAAAGAATTGACCATTAAATTATTTCTTAATGTGTGCTCAGGTTGTTTCAGAATAGGAAACTGTGGCTAGATCTCAGTGATTCTCTTGCCCAGCTCCTCTGAAAGACTGAATTGTCAGTTCTACCCGGTAAACTGATAAACTAGCCTGGTAAACTGATAAACGAGCCTGGTAAACTGATAAACTAACCTGGTAAACTAGTGCAGTTCTCCTAGCAGAGGAAACATCTTGAATTTGTAGCTTTTGTTTAAAGCAACAATTTTTGTTTGACGTTGCCTTTCAGATCTGGGATCTCTAACTGAGGTTTTAGACGTTTTAAATAATTTTCTAGACATTAAGTTCAGCAGCAAAAGCAGTACTTCCTTTTGCTTTCATATTGTTGAATTAGGCTTACCAAAATTATGTTCCTGCTTGAACAGAAAATATATTAACATGATATCAAATAATAGTATAAAAAAAATACACTCTGGAATTAGTTAATTCAGTCTCTGGTCTTTTCTTCTGTTGCAAATTCATGCTTTCTTTTTTTAGTCATAAACTTTAAACTGGTCTTGTTGCAGAATGCTTTGTCTACCATGAGCTTGCAAGCTGTCTCTGATGCTGACTATATTACTCACAATTGCCATTCCTTTGAATTTCCAAATTCCTTGTTCTGTTAAGGGAGCAATAAAAGCTAATGCCTGACACTTACCTTTTACCCCTGTGTAGTAGGTACATGGAATCACCACCTTCAATTTCTACTCTCTTCTTCTTTGTCTTCCTTTCGGTCAGCTTTCAACCTCTGCACAAAACTTTCCTGTTTTTCAAGTTCAGTTCTATAGATGTTGAACACTAACGCAAAACATTGCAGGTTATGCTCGAGGATGGTATAAGTAACAGTCATGTCCATATATTTCTTCTTTTCCACTGTAGCTGCAATAGCATTAGCAATTTCTAGTAATTGAGGGGTGAGGAATGGGAGTGGGATGTGGATGGACATGACTGTCATTTCTTGGAATTGTGTTTCATATTTATGTCCTAATAAAGTATTCAATTATCCAGCCCCTTATGTCCAGCATAACTTAGGCCATTACACAAGTATTTTCTGGGAACACACACAGGAGATATCCCATTAAAGATGCCATTTACTCCATTAAGGGCCTCGGGTTCTTAATGGCTCGATGAATCAATACTACTTGGGACGTTTGGGTCACAGGACCTAGAACTCTGAGTTTCATTGTTTTCAAGATAAAGGATGAGATTTGAGTTCATTAAAAACAGCTGCTTCTAATGAAGGACTGGCTATAGAAACAAAAATTTGTTTCTCTCCCCCCCACAAGCTTACGTTGTTTGACTTTGTTTATCCAAAGTAAAAGTTTCCATTAGAAGTGTTACTTTAGTTCCTCCAATTACTTGAAATGTAATTAGAGGTCTTCCTTTAACAAATGGAAACATTATTGTGTTTCCTGGAACAGGCAGTCTGAGCAGAGAGAGAATGGAAAGACAAAGCAACTGAACCACATCTCCTGGCTAGAACATCTTGCAAAATATTGTTAATTGTTACATGAAATATTTTTTTATTGTTATTTTAAAGGGGAAAACAATCTTAGGAAGCTTCAGACAATGCTCTCGGGCCCATGGTGTGGCTCTTGGGGCTGTCCTGTGCAGGGCCAGGAGCTGGATTTGATGAACTTAGTGGGTCCCTTCCAACTCAGGACATTCTATGATTCCAAGCTTTTCCTAGCAGTGACATTCCATTGCCAATAGTGAACCTTTAAGAGGCTGACTGTCACATTTTTTGTGTTGTGCATTGGGTTACTGTTACCCAGAGCTGAGCACCTGGTTCCAGGGCACTAAACCTGACATTTACCCAAATTCTCGGCTCTGTGGAAGTCCAAAACCTAATATGTAGTGTGTTTAAAATGGTAGGCTGCATGTCAATTGTCAGCTAAAATTTGTGATGTGTGCTTGGCTTTATCCTTTCCCTAACCCCCCCTTCTTTTTTTTTTTTTTTTTTTGCAATTTTTCCCTGATCTCAAATTATAGTCAAAATTTCTGTGACTTCTCATTCATCTTGAATTTGTTTCTCCATGTTTAATTGATATTCACTTCAAATACGTATTTGATCTAAATTTTAGGGCTCAAGGCATCGAGGCAGGACAAGCTACTGACTGCGAAGAATTTCAGCAAATATAGTGGAAAAAGCAGCTGTTAGACCCACAGTTTCAGCGGTCCAGCAATTTAGGCAAATGTAAATGTATTTCAGTCTCTCTGAACTGAAGACTTTCAGGGAAGACCATTTGCATCCAAACTGAGAATTCATCAGGACAGTACAGTGACTAGAACATTTTGTGGTGTGAAGGTTGAAGTTTTGAGCAGAAAATAAGGGGTTTTTGCAACATACTTATCCCTGACAGGAAGTGCCTCTTCCCAGCAGTGGTCGTAGTTTGCATCGCAGTTATGCAGTTTTAATATTAATGTGCAAAGTAGGAAGTTATGTAAGATGTCAAATTTGCATTTCTCCCCTGCTTTGAAACCTGCTTACCATTTCCCTGAGCATTATAACAGCACATACTTTTGCTCCTATTTGCTACTTTCAAAGCAAGATTTCCATCTATTGATTTATTTTCCTCCCTCTTCCCCAATATATCCATTGCCTTAAAAGAAGCAGGTAAAACCCATCCCTCATAGAAAATTTGATCTAAAGAAATATGAATACTGGAGAATCCTTTTATTTTCACTGTGTTTTGCATTTCTCCTTCTTACAGATGATCTGTAAAACCACTGCTGGATCCCTTGGTGTTGAGCTATAAAATTGTTCATGGCAGTGTAAAATGTTTCATGGAACATGTGAGGGTGTTACCTACATCAGTCTCTCTGCCTGCAAGTGTTTTCTTTCATGTGATTAATCAAAATAAAGTTGCTTAAACTTTCCGGCTTCTCTGAAAGAGGCAAAGATTTCTGATGTTTCTTTCCTTTCCTTTCATCAAATGTCTGCAATGCCATTCCGCAGTTTATTCAGAAATATTGAGCCCCATCAGCTAAGTTTATAACCCCAGCACGATTTTAACGCTCATTTTACTCAGATGCCCATTTTTTTTGGTGTCTCAACTGCAGGGCAAAATGGACAATGGGTCCTATAGTAGCTCCTGTTTCTGAAGGTTCAATAGCAAGTTTTTATGGTAAATGAAGACTAATTGTTCACAGCAAATCTCTACAGTCTAATAGTAATTGGACTTGATTCACATAGATATGCAATCTCTGTATTTCAGTACTGTGAGGTTGACCTCATTTGCCTCATAGTCATTTTTACATATTTATAGCCTTATCAAGAATGTTATGTTTTGGTGCCGTTTTCCTTTTTTTTTTTTTTTTTTTTTCCCTCCAGTTACTGTTAACTAGATTTACGAAGGATTTATTATGTTTAGAAGTTGAGGATCAAGCAAGACAATATACAGTAATTAAAAAAAACCCAAAACAAACAACAAAACAAATCACCAAAAACCAGCACTTAAACATTAGAAAGGTAAATGCCAGAGGTACCACTTCAATAGTATTTCCTCAATCAGTTTATTCTAAAGCACAGGAACACCCAGGCATAATGGTGATTACAGCCTTAATGGGCTGGTTTGATTGCTTATTTGAGAAAGCTCCCTGTTTTACATTAAATTCTCCAAAACTATTTAAATATTGATTGAAATCTCTCAAATGGGTGCATAGTAATCCGATTCTTTATTGTCTTCATTGGTTTCTAATGACATATTGTTTACAAATCAAGAAGAGCAGTTTTAGCTCTATTTATTCCTTATATCTCTCTGCTAAACGTGCACTCTTAGCTTGACTCTTTTTTGTTGCTGTTTCATGTTGCAAGTCAGTGTTTTAAGGATTGGGATTTAAAAGGAAATAATATCCCACTGAAATTTCATTGCCTCAGAACATATGTTCAGATATTTCTAACAGCCTTCAAACTAAAGAAGAAAATGTCCTTAAAGGAGGCACGTCTCTTCAAAGTGATCATCCTGAAGCTACAACTTGCCTCTGTTTTAGAGCAGGATGTTTATTTTATGTGCTTGTGGTCTCTTTGTTACCCATTTTGACCTCTGAAATGGTAATATATGAATCATTTACTATTGTATTTTTAGCTGTTACTACACCCACAAGACTTTTTATTATCAGCAAGAGTGGAGGTATTAAAGAGATTTGTGGGCCTCAGAAGGCTCAAAGCACAGTAGGGATGAAATTACAAAATTATATTGTTATAAAATATATTTCTAAAACTGTGTACAAAGGCCCAGTGTTAATGAAAGTAATTGATAGCAAATACTGATTTCTTTTTACATCACCAACAAAGCATTTTTTCTGAGTAATAATGAGCCTCTTTTTAGTAACAATAGGAAAAAAAATGAGTCTCATGAATCATTTATGTGGCCTCATTCATTGCTATTATTACTTCTGCCATCAAATATTTTGGGAATTCAGCCCCTTTTTCTCTCTGTCTTTACATCTTGTGTAATGGCCTTTCTTGTGCTTTTCAGAAGGAAAATTGAACTTTCTTTTCCTTTAATGTACAGAAAAGTACCAGATCTTCCATTCTGATTCTGAATAAATGTTCCTGTTGCTGAGGCTTTTAGCTGTAGGAAGCCATAAAAGATGAATAATTGCTAAAGGAAAAACAAGATAGGGGAAGTGAAACCCAATGTGCAGAAGGAATCAGTTTTCAAAAGGTCGGCATCTTCAGCACAGGATTTGCCTAAATTGGACAATTCCATAATATTTTAGCTGTCAGTGATTCCACTGTACTGAAAATAGTCAGAAGATGCACTGAAAGTGGCATGCCCATGTTGTCAGTTTAATTCCAAGTAATATTTCATAATGCTTAAAGTCAACAGACTTTGATTATTTTGTACTTTGGGATCTTTCAACAAAGTATCTTCTTTTACTCTAATTTTGTCAACGATGCCCCTCACCTTCACTAATTTCCAACTCAATGTGGAACTGCTGTTCCCACATTCAGGCTTTATTTCTGGTTTATATTTTCTTCGTGCCATTTTAAATCTTTATTTTATATATTTAGTTCTTCAAAAATTGTGTGCTCATAATCTAGAATCAGCTGAGGTTGTTGAGTTTCTTTTAACTGATAAATACAGCTGAGAATATTAGGGAGCTAGAAAAGCTAGGCTTTTTTAAAATGAGCCATGCTGAGCTCAGTCCTCTACCTCAGAGTCCCAAAATGTAACACACAGTACAAAGACAACCTCTGCCTAAATACTAACATCAAAATTAAGATTGGTTTAGTTTTAGTTCAGTTTTGGTGAGGTAACACTATGACAATTGCAACTTTTTAATTTTTTTAAATGCACATAAATTTAATTTGGAAATAAGCGCGTGTTCATTGGAAGACACGTAGTGTAATCTCTCTATGCCTCAACTTCTCCCTTTAGGGGATTTTTAATGATATTTATTAACATCCTTCTTAGAGTTTTGAGGGGTTTTTTGGATGGGTGGCATTATATTCCCATCGAGTGACTTGCTGACAGTTAAGTTTGTGCATAAAATTTGTAGCTGCAAAAACGAGATTCTACCTCTCCTCACAGATAAAATGTGGCATCTTTCAGAAGAAATTAACTCCAGTGTTGGTATTTATCATCAACATTTTTGAGTTAAGTAACTATTTGAAACATTAAGAATTACTGCTTTTTCCTAAAATAAGAAGACTGATAATAACCAGAACCATTGTGCTTCCACGTGCGCAGTATGACAACAAAGTTGGAAGTTGTCTACTCTAAGCAGAGCCACACAACATCCTAAGACACAGCCTCATTATAAGTAAAAAATGCTGATGCAAACCAATATTAATCCATAGATCCCTTTAAATTTATTATGACAACACCTTTAGCAGGCAATGAGGGAGCCAGACTGCTGGAGGCTGCTTCTTACCTATATGGGAATTAAGCAGAGGCAGAAGAGGAGTCAGTGCATGGAGAAAGAGGGGGAATTGAGTGCAGAGGCCCAGAGCTAAAAGAAATTTCTTTTCAGATCCCGAAATCATATTTGCTGCTGTTCCTTTGCTCAGTTCTTCCACTAGAAATATGTTCAGCACAAGATTATTAATAACTGAAAACACCAAGTGGAAGCTGATTTCAGATATAAGAGTGAACTCTTTACCTCACAGTGTTTCACTGATGATTCCTCTTGGAAACAACGATAAAATATGCACTTTTAATTTGTGATCTATTACTGAAGTGTTTTCCTAGTGGACTTACATGAAGGAATTAACACATCTAGTAAATTACTTTTTTTTTCCTACATAATGTATAGTATGTGGTAAATCACATGTTTCATAGCATAAGTATGACCTGAAATGGGCAAAAAATAATCAATGTAGCTTAATGAAGGAAAATTATGTAAGTCTAAAAAACTGCTGAAGCAATGCAATTACTATTTCTTTCCTTATCTTCTAAAGAGAACCTCCTCTGTTCTTTTAAAATATAATTGCAATAACTATTTCTAGCATAGAAACTTAAAATATAGTTAACACACCTATTTATGTTTAAGGAAAAAAACCCCAGCATATTGAAAAGTCAAATCAGTACACAGTCTCACCATTTTCCAGTTCCTTCTGTTTAATTTTTTGGTTTGTTTTCCTATTTTTTTTATTCTTTCTTGGTCAGTTGTTTTTGCAGGCTGGAGAGAATGTGTTAAGTTACTGGATTTTTATTTTCTGGAAAGCAGCCTTGCATCTCTATTCTAAAGCATGATTCCTGTTTCCAAGCAAGCAAGAAACAGAAAAAGAGGTGACCTTTGCAGCTGCCATTTTGAAAAAAAACTCTTCAAAGGTTGTTAAGAGAGAAGCCAGAAACCTGGGATGGCAAAACAGAAGAAAATGAAAACCTTTAGTGCTGCAGGGAGAAGTGTTTTGCCAAAAGATGATGGCAGCATATCCTCCACTGGGTTTGTGTGGCTCTCTGGGCACGAGGAGCAGCAGAAGGTCATGCAGAGATTGCTTGTGATGCTGGATGACTCGCTGGAGACAGGAATGATTCTAAGGCAACAGATTCCAGCATTTTAATCTTCCTACCAGTCTCCCAGAGACTCCTGTTGCCTTCAGCACTGCATGGAAACACAGGTTTCTCTGGGGTTCTGATTTCCTTTTCCAAAACAGGCCCTCCCAGCAACTCAGCAGTGAGATGTTAAGAATTTAGAGAACAAGATGTAAATTGCCTGGAAGAGATCTGCAAGAGAGATGAAATGACCGCAGCTGCCAGGGACAGAATGTGCCTGGACAGATGGGACACCCCTGACAGGCTGCAGCATCCCACACATGGCCCCAGATCAATATTCTAGGACAGGGAAACCATCCCAGGACTGGGCAGAAAAAAATCAGGGCTCTGGGAAAGGAAAGGAAAACACTTCTTCAATCAGGTGTTCTCAAACTGCGAGCACTTAAAATAGCAATCCTATAAACCTGAGCAAGGATGATCCCATTTTATTAAGGTCAGATGGAAAAGAAAAAGCCCCTATTAGGAATGATAAGAGACAGCCAAAGTGAATAGCGTTGGAAAGATAACAGAAGCAAAAAGCCAATATCCCAGCCACCCAGTCCTTCCCAGCTCAGACTGGGGCTGGAGCTGGTGGTAGTTAACTGCAGGTTTTTTGTATTTCTTCCTGAAAGTCTTTCTGCAGAAAGAAAACCCCGAAGCCCACACAGCCCTCAGTGCTCTTACAGCTCTCCTAAAGTGCACAGCCAGGTCATCTCGCAGTGTTCACTTTCTCTGTCCCTTTGGAGCTGCTGCCTGAGCTGTAAGGTGAGGCTCTGCCTCGTGTGAAGCACCATGAGAATTAATTCTGGTTGTGCTGGCCACCTGCCTAGGGATACTTGAAGCTACTGTTATTCAAAACAGATGTTCTATGCTGTGGCTGAGTCACCAAATTTAAATTTGCATTTCATTGATATGAAGTTTTGTTTTCTGTGGCTTTGAGATAGCTGGTACTCTCTCTCACAGGACAGAGGTCTCCAGGACAGCATAAGGGACACCTCCAGAGGGTTTTGAGTAGAAAAACATATTTCTCTTTGAGGTAGAAGGAATTAAACCAGATAAGTTAAAAACCATACTAGAGAGTCTAAACATCTAATGATTCAAACTGCCATTGTTTTATCCTTAAATGACATGAAAAGTAATTTAAAAAAAAACCCAAAACCAAACCCCGAAACCACAACCCACACACCAAGAAAGGAATCTCAGAATGATTTTTAACTACTGAGCCAACCACACACCTACTTATGTGAGTATTCTCTGCTCCTAACAATGTTTTACACCTCCATCCAACACCTCATACAAACATTTGAGTGTGTCCCCTCAAAATAAATCTCGTAGCTAAGAAAGGCTATTGATTCACAGTTGTGAAAGATGTATAAATAAAGATGTCTTACAGGTAAAAGAGACATCTGTTCACTCTGCAATAATACAGTTCTCTTTATGGAGTACTCCCACAGCTTTTAAGCACTGCTCAATAGTGTAGGGATAAGACTGAAAGTGCATCAAGGAGTTTGACAGGTGGAATTCAATATCTAAAGGTGGTACTCAGCCATGAGCTTCCAATACATGGAGGAATTGCAATGAGGTCTCTAATCCTTGCAAGCCAAGTGTCACAGCTTTGCTCTTGACCCTCCCTAAAAGCACGAGCTGGTTTCAGGTTAAGGTGTGATTGTGTTCTGAATTTGGGACGTGAGTTACATCCACAGAATTTGCCCTAAGTTTAAAGTCACAAGCAGTAGTAGGTCCAGGAGAGGCATCTTCATCTGGACACTCCTGACAACTTCAGCATCCCAGTCCTCTTCCTCCAGCTCTGCCCAGTAGGAGAATGCAGGACAGGACTCCCTGCTTCTCTTCCAGGGAAGCTGAATCTGGACTGAAATAAACAGTTTCTGTTGCAGCCAGAGAAGGAAGGTTAAGAGCAAAAGGTACAATTGCAAGTATGACTAAGCAGGCAGATTTATGCTGAAGAAAGACCTCAGAAAAAGGGGGGTTGGGGCTTAGAAAGAATTAAGGAACAGCTGAGTGCTCCAAAAATACAGTATTAACAATCTCTAGCAGCAGCAGTATTCGTGTGCCAGAAACTCAGCTTTCTGTTATAGGACCCAGTTGCTATAGAAACTTCCAACTGGGAGCTAAATAAAGTAATTTCTATGCTAGTGTTGGTGTCTGTAACTTCAGCACCTGATGCTAACCAAATTGTGCTCAATAAACAAATTTAAACTCTAAAAGCCTGCAATGAGTTCTCAGTGTTTTCTATACAACTGATTAATCCCAATTGATCTTGGCTTAGAACTCAAGAGCATGAGAAATCATAGAAACAGATAAAAGACTACTCCGGACAAATATGCTTCTCCTTTTATTTGTTTCTTACCTTGTTTCCTCCTTCTCCTCCACACCTCTTTCTCCTGTCTTAGTTATTTTTTTATTTTGAAATTATCTTTTTCATGGCTAACCTCATAGTTGAGCCTGGCAGCTCTGATCCTCTTTTGGCAAATTAATTTTACATTAACCTCTGCTTGCTCTTGCATCCCTTTCATATTTCATTAAACATTTGCTTCAGGTTAAAAATTTGAGAAGCAATGTTAACAGCTGAGTGCAAATCCTTCTTTCTAGATCTCCAGTGCAGGGTCTCAGGGATGAGGCACAAGGGACAAGTTTGCAGAAGCCTGCACAGGCAACTCACGCCAGGGGAACGGTGAGAAATGCTCATCTCCCAGGGAACCTGGGCATAGATAAATCTGGTGAACCTGTATCCCAGGACATCTTCTCTTTAGAAAGGAGGCATTGTTATTGCTGTTGCTGTAGCACTTTCCTGTACTGACTAGGAAACAAGAGATCACCCCAAGCATTTCAATATGCAGACTCTATTTCTGCATGACATTAAATACAAGTACAATTTATTAGAATAAATAACACTGGTGTCATGAGTAGTCATGTAGAAGAGATTTAAAACTTTTTGAAATTTCTGTCTTGCTGTTATAGAAGCTGTTTGAGTATTTCTGCAACGTCTGGCAGGATGGCAAGAGTTGAAGCTACAAATGTCACAGAGCAATAGCAGTGACTGCCCTCCCTTTGACAGACTGGCCCTTCCCTTACCTTCTAAGTGGCCAAAACATTTGAAGGAATGGACTAAACACCAGGGATACGTGGCATTTCTGGGGCAAGACAGCAGAAGAGGAATGCAGCAGTGGTGGGAGGTGGAGGTTTTCATCAATCTCAGCAAAGGTGAGCAGCAACAGACGTTGCCTTATCCCTGAGAGAGGAGCCAGGGACACTGAGGTGCGCAAAGAGAGGTGTAGGGCCTGAGGGTCACTCACTCTAACCCCAGCATGCGAGGTGAGAGCCAAGGGGAAGGAGAGGTGAGCAGGAATAGCTCAGCAGCTGCTGGAGGAGAAGGGCAGGTGGTAGAGCTGCTTGGAAGAGCCCAGGGCCGCCACTCCACAGAGCCTGGCAGCCACCAGCATTTGCTGGAACGAGAGCAGCAGTGGCTGCTGGCACAGGGTTATCCAAGGCCTCAGGGACAGGCTGAAGTGAGGGCAGGGCTTGGGCAAGCTGTGGCAGAGGAAGCTCTGGTAAACCAGATCTTCTGGCATCTCTCTGATGTGTGGTGGGTTGCTGGGCTTGGGCAGGGGGTGGCAGGGAGCCGGAGCTCCCCTGCCAGGTGGCCGGTGACGCGTAGATCCCTCCCGGGCTTTGGCAGGCGGCACAGGCATCTGGTGAGCACGAGCTGCCCAAAGGCTCCCAGGCAGCAGCAGGAGGCAGCCGGGCTGCCAGCCAAGTCTGGAGATAGTGGGCTCCTGGCCCTGACAGGACAGCAAAGTCTAGCTGGTAGAGATACTCGAAGGACCACAACAGCTTTCTTGGGAAGAACTGGACAGTAAAGTAGAGAAAGTCTATCAGTGTCCATATCAAATGTCTATCAGAAAGTCTATCAGTGTCCATATCAAATATCTATCAGAAAGTCTATCAGTGTCCAAATCAAAATCCTTATGTCTGAGGTCAAAGTCTTTGAGACAAACCTGGTGAATTAGGCTACACTTGGAAGTATTTCAGTGATATTTTTTCCATCCAAGTCAGTGAGATGATACCTTAATATAAAACTCGCTGGGACTTTGGAAGGAGAGCTACACTGTTCATATCTTGTCAGAAGCAATGTGTGTGGGATGTATAGGCATCCCAAATGTACATATAGCTATATCTATGCATGTGCATATATGCATATACATGTGATCCCCTGCTCAACGCATCAGGGAAATGGCTGCTCAGAACAGAGCTGAGTCCTGCTGCTCACACCATGGCCAGGGACTAAGGAGATCACTCCCAAGTAAATATGATCCGGCAAGACACTTGCTTGACATAAAAGTTGTGTTTGCAACCCCGCTGACTCCAGGAGAACCTACCCACAAGCTGAAACGTTCACATATGCTCGAGTGCTGTGTGGAATAAGAATGAGCTGAAATTCACACATTAAATTAGACCATACTTAACTGCTGCCACATGTAGGAGATGCTTCCAAGCCTTTGGATGACAAAGGAGGCTGTGAGGAGAAGACAGGGAAGTATAATTAACTATTTACTTCCTGTAAAAAGGGACTTGCCTTGGGGGAAATGAAGAAGACAGGAAGGTCAGCATCCTAAGATGCGGAGGCCAGACTTGCAAGGTATAGAAATATATGTTATTAACAATGAGACACAGGCACCTGTGGATCACAGCACGAAACTGTGAGGGGTGATCTGGAATGCCCCTTTCACTGAGGGTTCTTATGGAGCCTGGGGATTTTTAGCCCCATACTTTAGTCATGCAAAAATACATACCATTCCACCTTCTTCCTTGGCGAAACACAGGCAGTTTTTCTTAGTTCTAAAAGGGTGAATAAGAGGAAAATGGAGAAGACTTGTATTTTTTTTTTTTTTTTTCTGACTGGACTATAAGGAAAACATACTTGAGTCTTTAAGAAGCTGTTGAGAGTCTTGCTTTCAATGAACTGTGATTTAAAAAATTTTCTTCATTTCAAGAATTGACACTCAATTTTGATGTCTGTTATTCTTTATAGTGTCTATTCTGTTTGCACAAGTTTATGGAAGATACTTGAATGGATACTTAAGTACAATGATACAGATGCAAAGCTCCCCTTTTTCATAGAAGGGTTGCTTTTTACCTTTCTATTTCAAGATCAAGTCCTTGTGCAATTTACATACACAGTGAGTCACAGCTGAACTTCCACACTGTTTTGTTGTCTTTGCTACATGCTTTGCAAATAAGCCAAAAGGGCCACACTTCAATGCCTTTCAAAACTGGAAAGCTAAGCTTGTAACTCCTTTGCACTGATTCTATTCTCTTCCTTTTTGTCCTTTGTTGTCTCACTCACTCTCTCCAGTCACCATTATATCCTTCAGTGAGTGGGGAAAGGCGTTGTTTATTTCTTCTTTACAAAAGTTTCTGGGAAATTTTTCTTGCTTTTTTTCTTTGTCACTTATTTCTTCTTCATAACATTTCATGTTACCTGAGAGCTGCTGTAGAGAATAGGTATTTTAATTTGCATTCCTGACACATAAGTTCTTCCACTAAAAGTGTTTGTGCTGCAGAGCATCATAGACTTCCCTGTGATGAATCTCCCCTCTGGCAGAATCCAAGCTTCCAAATACTCACAAAACCAGAAAGCTGCAAGCTGGTCTCTTCCCTGCCATCCATCTCAGGAACCATGCCAAGCCTTCAGGTCTTTTTCTGGTGAAGTTACAAGGAGAGACAGAACCATTTCACTTCCAAAGGTCCTGCTCAGGCTGTGTGCAATGAGTTTCATGCAAAGAGATCCCTATGTTTGCAGAGACCGATTGAATTTGGTGAGTTCTTGATAAAACACAAAGAACTTTGTCTGGAGAATACTTTTCATGAAGAAATGGTCAGAGACACTTCTTAGTGCAGCATTTTAGCCATGATGACAATTTATTTAGAAATGGAAGGAATCTTAATAATCACTATTTGCCTAGACATTGTAGAGAGAGGCAGGCCATGCTGGTGACTTACACAATTTGTTGTTGTCTCTGATTTCTCCAAGTTTCACAAAGGCCTCTCTTACCATTCTTCATTACCAATCTAAACAAAGTGACTAAAAAAGAAATTGTGTGATAAAATAAACTGTGGCCTCAAACTCGCTGGGATATACATGCCTGCTTAATTTTATATGCGCTGAGGGTCATTGCAATGATTACTTACAGCGTATTAACTTTAGCATGTGCATAATTGTTCCCAGGATCAGTGAAGAACAGGTCATCTTTCAATACACAGGAAGCTTAATGAGGGGTGAAAAGTTAAAATCCCAGTTCTGAATTACTCTCAAACGTGGGACTTCAGAATATGTATCCAAGGGTCTGCAGGTTACCAATACTATTTTTTCTGTAAATTTCAGCAGAAAATTCTCACTATCTATTTTAATATATTGGCTTACTCAGTGTTACTTTGTGCAATAATCTGGTGTACCTAAGCATATTTTATTTTAAAGAAGTGATTGACTTTTGTAAGGAGAAAAAGATATTTTGAGGACATACAATTTATTCATAAAACAAGGTTCAGGTTCTTAAGTGGGAAGATGGTAGGAAATTACTAAAGGTTTGTAGAAAAAATTTCCTCTGTGTCCTGGTTTGAGACAAATTTTCAGAGGAATGCCCTGGGAGGAACGTCTCCTATATAAAGGGCAGATTACAGCCACCCCTC
>VZTA01002186.1:220130-321980 GCA_013398855.1 Mohoua ochrocephala | reverse complement strand
GAAAATCTAGAGGTGTCCTTCTGAATTTACTTGTAGAAAAAAACTTCACTGAAAACAGTAGAATAAAACTGCTATAAGACAGTGTAAGATTGGACCTCGGGTTTACACTGGGAATTTACCTCTGGGTTTACCCTTTTGTGCAAGGGGTGCTAGCTGAGGCAATGACAGGACTGCATGGCTTGATTATAATATCCTGGAATTGCTGGATCTTCAGCAAGATTGCTGACGCTGTGCACTGGGGAATTTGCACGCAAATGTCATTATCGTTTTCTGTCAGAATGTTCTTATATTACCCTTTCCAAAAAAATTGGTCATTGCAGTCTTGTCCCAGTGAATCATTATGCTACAAAAGTGGCCTCAAGAATTCATTGAAATTATATTCCCCAGTCTTTGGATAATTCTCGGGCAGATTCAAATAGAAATAAGGCCAGTTGACTCACTCAACCTTTCCAGTGGACTGCATTTGAAATACAGTTTACCTGTGTTTCAAATGGTGGGCATTTGAAATATGCCCACCAGATGTAGTTCTAAAATCTGTATGTAAGACTTTGGTCTCTCTTCAAAAGACCTAGAGTGAGGAATTTTGAGAGTTAGGGGTTTATTTTGACATAAAAGTAAAATAGAGCAATCTCAACCTAATTCACTCCAAATACAGTCTTTCTACTTCAGCGAAATTACAAACAGGATGTAAAGTCAAGCTGGGATGAAGGCAAGGTATTTTTCAGTTGGCTCAAGCTGAAATTCAGCTGCAAAAGAGTCATAGCCGAGTCAAATATTTCAGAACAAGTAGGACTGAACTCTGTCTAGTTTGTGGGACACATACTGACATACAGTAATTATCCACATAGTAATGAAGAGATGCCTTCAATTAATATCATCACTTAAATCCAAGTTCAGATTTATAGCACTTACAGGCCTTTAAGGTTCACTAGAGCTTGGGCTATGACTTGGTCCCACTTTACAAATTTCAGAGTTTTTTCATTGTTTCCAGTGAAATTTTCTGTATACAATTTTAGTAGGCTTATAAGCCAAATCTTACTTCAAACTGAGATATTTTCTCTTTGGTGAATAGTACACAGTGCATACTGTTTATTTGTCCAATAATTACTACTTTTTAATGCATTTCAGCTGGCACTGAATTGGTTAGTCTCCCTATCCTGGGATACAGCTGTGGGATAGCGAGGAGATTGTCCTTGGGAAGATAGCAACGTTTCTTCATAAGTCACTCTAAACGCTGAACTGTCCCCCTGTGACCTCTAGCTTCTCTTAGTCACACATGTGCATGGAGATGAATTTTGAGACAGAAGTGCTCTTTTGTAGCAGAGTGCACCTGCCATTTTCATCATGGACAGCAGCAACTCTGCAGCAAGCAGTAAATCTGTCAGTGGGATCAAGTAGTGGATGGCACCAGTGGTTTCACATCCAGCTATTTTGAGCCAAGCAGCTGAGTGATTTTTTTCCCCTCTGAGCTGACATAATGCTATGCTAAGAAAATAAATGCCATTAGTATCTCTCTTGTTCTGTCCAGCCCCCAGTAGGCTTCATATTCTAATTCATTCATCCTATGCTTCCAGATTCTATAAATCCGGTTTTTAAAAACAGGTTTCCTCTTTCCCAGCACAATGCCCAAGAATGCCCATTCAACTTCTTTTTTCTAATACCACTTGATTATTGAAGATTGACATAGAAATCAGTGGATTTAAATGTAATTCACTTAGCAGACATTTAAAATACCCGTATTTCAGAGAATCCAAAGAACTCCAGGCCAGAGACCAGACAGGTGCAGAATCAATAAGGGATCTCACAAACATAAGCCGTATGTGACTTCCATCAAACTCCAGTGGCCTCTTTCACTCATCTAAAACCTGCCCACCTATGACACCAGTCTTAAAAGTTGCATCATGTGATCTTAAGGAACAAAAGCGAAACACAGAAAAACCTGAGAAAATCATGTCTAATGTAGTAGTAAGTGATAATCACATCAAGATACAAAATTAACCATAGTATCAAGTCAGAAATTGTAAATCTAAGCTGCATATGGACACAAACATGCATTCCTGCAGATAGTGTGGTAAAAAGGCAGGTCTGAATAGAGTCACTTTACAGATGCTTTTCAAAATACTTTAACTATTTTGGGAAAAAAAAAAAAGTGTCTATTTCATGGAATTGCCTTGAATCCTACACAGGAACAGAGCATCTTTGGATTTGGGCTGCTTAAATTTTGTACTCTTGCTTTTTAGGCAGGAGTAGAACGTATGTTAAGTATCTCTTGTTGAAAACACTGATCACTGTAAATGCAAGAAAATTTTCCAGTCATGTCTTTCATGATATCAGAGTAAAGGAGCTTCTCTAGAAGCAGAAGGCAGCAAATTTAGAGCCAGTAAAGTTTTTTGAGGTTTTTTTTGGGTTTGGGGGTTTTTTTGTTGTTTGTTTGGGAGGTTTTTTTGTTTGGTTGGGTTTTTTTATGCAAGACTAAAATGAATCTATGAAACTCCTTTCCATAAAACAGAAACATTGGGGGGAAAAGTGAATAATTACTCCCATTTGAAAATACTTCTGTTTGCAATAGTAAACATTTTTAAAAGATAAAGACAAAAAGAGAGAGAAAATATTTTAGAGATAATTAACTTGCAGAGGTTATGAGGCAGTTTTCTATGGAAGAAACTTCTCTGTGACCCCCAGCTGGTTCTCCCTTAGAAAGAGTTTGTGGTCTTGACCATTGCTGGCAGAATGGCTCTGGGCAGAACTGACTGCTGGTCTTGTTTAGATTGAGAACTTCTATGTTGTGTCTCACACTTCTCATCATTTTCTTCAAAGGCTTTTGGGGGCACACACGCATAAAATGTGTAGAAACTGGATTGTCTCTGGTTTTGACCTCAAGTTTGAATTTATAAAAGCCTTTCCATTGAATTCCTTGGAAATTTGTTTTCATTGGGATCAGGGTGTGACAACACGTCATTTTTTAAGAATTATGTTTTTGCAACATAATTTGCAAGCTGAATTGTGTCAAAATGCAGTGCTATGTTCAGGCTTTGAATTCCTAAAGTTCCTTCTGTGATCTGATTGGAAATATATCTGCTTAGCTGGGTGAAAAGCAGTGAAAAGTCCCTGGCAAACTTCAAAGGCAGGCTCTTCATGACCTCCACAGAAAGTCGTATAGAATCTGCCTGGTTTACATAGACAGTAAAACTTCCTCCTGGTCCTTTTGGTAACAGTGTGAGAAAGTAAGATCTGTATTTGAATGCTCGTTGAGTCTTCATAGAATCATAGAATGGTTTGTGTTGGAAGGGACCTTTAAAGGTCATCTAGTCCGGCTCCCCTGTAATAAGCAGGGACATCTTCAACTTGATCAGGTTGCTCAGAGCCCCATCCAGCCTGACCTTGAATGTTTCCAGGGATGAAGCACCCATCCCTTCTCTGGGTAACCTGTTCCAGTGTGTCACCACCCTTATAAGATTTTGATCCTAAGAGGGCAGGAAGAAAGAAATCCATCAGTAAGAGATGCAAAGAAGGTACTGTGTAAGTACTGAGTACAACTTCTCTACATGCCCTAAATCTGGGGCTAGACCTCCCGTGAGATGCTGATTTGTATTCCAAACTGAAAGGATACAACTAATTTTGGACACCTCATCCATAGATGCAAATTTGGAAAAAGAGTAGGAGTTCATACATAGGATAGGAGGCTGAACCCATGGCTAATAAGAACCAACAACAGAGACAATAATTTTCCTTATGAAACCTACTATCATCATGCTAATAATTGCATGCACATTTCATCCAGGAAGCTGAATCTTAATCAAATAATAATGTGTATCCTCTTTGAAATGCCTCTTCATCTTGCTTTGAAGTGCCAGACTGCAACCAGAATACTTCTGCATTTCTTACTTGACATGTTCCCATCTGCTACCATTGAAACTGACTTTCTCTCCCTCACTGTTTTCTCCTCTTCCCTTCCTTCCTACTCTCCTCAAATATATTTTTAAGATGAAGACCAAAGGTTTCTGCACCTGACAGGGCAAAGATTTGTCAACTGCATCGAGCTTTGTGTAAACAGTGCTGCCTCATGGATAAGAAATTTGAAAAGTATCAAGAAAGATAATCTCCCTTTTATTGGCTTCATTCATATTGAAATGTATGATCAGAGTAAAAGTCTTAATCTTCACCTCACTTTCACAGCTGCTCAGCTAACCTTAGTGTGTATCCCAGCCCTCTGTGAGAAAGCAAGGCCCCTGTGATTGGATTAAAGGGCAGAGAAAGGGAATGTCGTGTTACCCCTTTAGGCAGCCCAGGCTCTCAGAAAGAAGCTCAAATAACAAAAGGTGAGAAATCTGACCCGGCAAAAGTATGGCAGGGTCCATCAGACTTCAGCTGGCTGCACCAGCTACAATGAGGTCACTTTTGACACTCCGTATGAGGTGACTTCTCAATTTGTACTAAATCCTCTCTTTTCTCAATGGAAGGCGGGAAGAGGCTGCTCTGCGCCTTCCTGCTGAGACAAGCCAATAAGTAGCCCAGGAGGATAAGCCAGATCATTGAAGTTTCCCTTGTAAGGCCTTCTGTTAACAATTATCAGCTCCTAAAATGTTAAAGAAAAATATTGACTGCAATTCACAATACGTATTTATCCAACAAAGTGCACAAAGAAATATTTTCTCTTTTACTAATGTCTGAACAGTGAAGCTAAGCCCAAGTTTTGGTGGCTTCCCCATCACATTTGTTAGCTCCTTACATCAGAAGTTACTAATACTTAGCTTGTTTGGATTTAAGAGTATTCACAGTCAAAAAATAGAAAGCTGGAAATTTGCCATTGTTCTTGATGAAGACATGTAAAGGGTAAAAGACTCTATGGTAACAAGATCCCATCAAAAGTTATTTCCTTTAAATAATTGCTATACTTCCCCAAGTGTAAACTGCCCGCACTTAGCAGTAAAGCTCTGGAGAAGGAGTCCTCAAATAACCCACAGTGTGTCAGAGGCCCCCCTGCCTCTGGCCAGGTCAGGGCTGGGGGAGGGCAGTCGAAGTGAGGCAAGTTATGGAGAACCAGCTCTAAGGACATATTAGAGAGGAAAGGGCTGTCGTAGCCCCTCACATCTGAACACCCACCTGCAGTATTGATTCATATGTTTTTTGAGAGGAGACTTTTAGTCAAACTTGTGAAAACATGATATGAACCACCAGAACCAAAAAACCCTAAAAAAATCAAAAGCGGGCCGAGCTTCAGGTGCTTGCAGCAGAAGACCAACTTTTTTGAAAATATCACGTTCTAAATTAAAAGATAATTAAACAAAAAGCAGAATGTCTGAAACATCACAAAGCATGTTTTAGAGAGAAGCCTCACCTCAGCACATGACACAACTTTGCACTGAGAAGTCAGTGAACTTCTGCATCCATTAAAGTTAAGCTCGGATCGCTCCTGTCATTCAGCTTCCCTACAATATGGCAGAAAGAACTTAAGTAATTAACAAATGTTAAGTCTTGTCTCTAGAATTAATCCTTGACTCAGGCACCTACAAACACTTGATGCTACAAGTCTATCATTGCAAACACAGATTTGGCAGACAGAGATGCTGCTCTGAATTAATTGCGTTGAGGCCAGGCCTTTGGACAGTCTCCAGTGACTAATTCCCTTTTTACCAACCCTTCATAAACCTATCCTTTGTTAAAGCAATCGTCAAGGGATGAAGAATCACTTCTATTCCAGGTCACCTTTATTTCTGTTGTAAATCAGGTCCAGGTAGCGCCGTGGTTGTGGTGTCCTGTGAATCCCTGTGTGTTCAGCACCCAAAGCAGGATCAGGGAGGGTCATGTTGCTATAGATTAGAGCTATCCCCCAGGTGCCTCATTTTGCTGGCAGTTATTGCTTTGGTACTCCGAGGTTTGCAAAAGTGGTTTAAAAACACCTTTTCTCTCCACTCCCTGATCTCGAGTCAAATGTTGGTCAGCTGGACTGAGGGATTAAGTATCAAAGTCTGTTTTTTACATTCACCAGACTTGATGAGGAACTTTTTTTCATTCCTGCTGGAAAGAAGTGCAGTGTCTCCTCCTCCAGACCTGCACATCAAGGCTCTACACAGACAAAACACCTAAATTCAGCAACAGAGTTTCCAGGAGGCTGGTGCAGCAGCAGCAGCAATGGAGATGTACTTAGTGACACGTCGATCAGCTCCCTGCTGCTCTTTTGAAAAAAGAGACCAAGAGCCAGTGTTTATTTTCAAATAGCATTTTTTGCTGAGGTTCTAGAAAGATGGATGAACTGAAACTGACTTTGATTTGGAGCTAATGGCCCAAATCAATCACTATAACTGGCCACTGCCTTACCTCAGGTGGAGGCATTAGCTGATGGTGTTTGGGCAACATACAAGCTGACAGCCTTATATTTGCTGATGTGTTTACCTCAGCCATAAACAAACCTTTAAGAGATTGGCCTATTGATAGGTGCATTCTCAGTTTACATTTATTACAATAATATATGTGTGAATAACTGTGGAAAATATTTCAAGCCTAAAAAGTTATTATAGAATGTAGAGAAATAGGGTTCATCTATTCTGTACAGTGGAAGAAAAAAAGGCTTGTAGTTGAGCACATATAAATTTGTACCCTTTACCTTGTGCTAAGCTATAATATTGGCTTTCATGCAGAAATGAATAATAGCTTTATTCACCCTCTCTAGATTGCCCTAACATGCTGCAACTTGATTAAGGGCATGAATTCAGGGCATGAATCTTCCTGATATAGTCAGATTATTGAAATTATCCCAAAAGAGCATGTTTGCTGCTCTGCATGCAAAGATCTTCCATTGTCTCCTTTAGAATACACAAGACAGGTCAAGAGAAGCTTAATTAATATGGAATTAGCACAAGTCAATTTTGGTTTTTTATATTGTCTTGCCCTTTGTGGCCATAGGGCAGCTGGCAGTTCGAGGAGACCATGCTCATATAAGTGTATTGATCAAACATTATTAGTTAAAGCTTATTTGTGTGCTATCTTTAGGGTAGCAGAACAGGAATTCTATACAGCACATAGTGCTAGGCAGAAAAGGCCAACAGGTTTCTGCGTTTTGGCAAGTCTGATTTGAGGCTAATAAGTAGCTGAGCTTTTCAGCAGAGAAAAGGCAAGAAAACAAGGTTTTGGATTAGCTCTGTAGCTACATGAGGAATTTCTTGCCTTGTTTAACACTGCATTGCAATCAAACAGCTTCCCCGACCAAACTACCATGTCTGTGTAAGATCATTTAATATCACTCGGTCATCTGCCAGGTTCCAGTACCTAGTTTGCAGAAATAATTGGGTTTCTTTAATGTCATTTGTTCTCAAATTTATTGGACAAGGACAAGCAAAAACAGGCTATTCGTCTAATTGACTGAGCACTACACTCTTTGAATATCATATTACCATTATGTCTAAGCTCTCAGGAGCCAAACTTAGCATTTGCCAAGAACTTATTTCTCATTATTTATCCATATTGCATGACAGCACAGGGATTGAGAAAAGATCATTCTGTCATCTTCACTATTCATTTCTCTTGATAGTTGTACCAAGTTCATAGTGAGGCAACTGAATTAATCCTCGTATTTAATGATGCTGTGCCATGCAAAATTCTCATTGACTTAGTGGATCCCCTGTGGAAGGTACTACACAGCAGAAGGAATCTTTTCCGGAATATGCTTTCTCAGCAGTCCTTCTCCATAGCAGTAAAAACACAGCGCAGCCAAGGACCTTAGAGACAACGAATCCACGCTAATCAAGTCCCTGAACAACTGTTGCAGTTACTTTGTGCATGTGGAACATCTCCACAAAATCTGGGATAGATGCAAACAGCATATTCTTATACGGCCCTGCATGCAACCTGATGTTCCTCGGGACTTGTGCAGCTCCGCACTAGCTCAGTTCTTAGATTTGGAAATATGTGAATCGTACTTCTTTTATTTAGTTTTATGAAAAATATCTTCTCTAGGTCATCGACTCTTTGCAATGGGCTTATTCCCATCACCAGAATCACAATGATTTATGGCTTCCTGCCATGTGCCTGTTCAGTTGTGCCTGTGTCGATCCAGGACTTTTGTCTCACCCAGATTTGGATTTTGGGGTTTTTAGAGAATTTGTGGGAAGAACAAGAGAGGAGAATATATATCAGTTGGGCCATTTATAATCTATTTTTTTGGGATAGTATGAGCGTGACAGCTATCACATGTCTTTCACAATCTGAGAAAACAAACCTGGACAGGTTAAAAAGTCCCCTTAATGCACATGAACAGATACAAATACACACATGCAAGCACATGCACATGCTTCATCTTTTTGCTCTTTCTCTCAATTCTGCTCTTTACATCACTGCAATTAGCATTATGAGCAATAACTGAATTAATTTGACAGTAATCCCAAGCTTAACAATGAACTTCACATCTAAATCAGTTCCATGTCTCTGTTAGTACGTGAAATGCATATGGGGTAGCAGAGAACTGCCATGAGCAAAACCCCACCATCTTAAAATTAAAATCCCTCCACACTCTCGTAGAATCATATAGGTAATTTCTTTGCATTCTTTTTAGCAGCTCTGGTTTTGTAAACTGGAAATTTGATCACTGCGCATTACAACACCTACCTTTATCTGTTATGCAAAGGTAGCAAGAAACAGTATCTAGAACAAAACCAATAATTAAACCTCAATGAAGAAGTGAGGCTAGGCAAAAATACTGTCCAAGAATAATCTTTACTTTGATGTAAATTATATAAATTAGGTTGGCTTTAACTTCTAGACGTTTGAGGCTGGGCTCTGCAAAGTTTTGTAATGCTTTACTAACACCCACTTTGAAAAACATTTATTAAAAAACTCTTGCACTCCCTGCAAACTCATTTCAATCATTTTTAAATGACAGCAAATATTAATATGCATTTTTATTGTTATAAAATATTGCGTTGCTGTTTATGATGCTGTGGGAGATGATTTGATTATTTTCATATCACAGCTGTTCAGAAACGTTTCTTTAGATTTTTTTCCTACTTTTCAAAGCAATTGACTTCATAATCAGGGCAAAAACTACTTATTCCAAAAAATTCTTTTAACAAAAGACCTGCAGTACCCAGAGTGAAATGGAGAAGAGTAAGTCTGAGCCTGAACACACTAAACTGATTGCTTTGGGTAATCATTGGGATACTGGTTTATATCATAAAGTGTTCTGATTCATTTTCAGGAAACGTGGCTTATTTTTATGTTAATGTTTTTCTTTTCTCCAAAGAGGTTCTATGAATTATCCCAAATAGATTAATGTGCTGACCTTTGATCCCTAGAAACCAGAGGCTGGATTACAGCTGTGCACGCCTTGAGAAGCTTAACTTTTGCCGTTCAGTTAAGATGTGAGCAGCAACGTCGAGAGCTGCCCGAACCTGACATTCTAAGGAAACAGCAAAATTAGCACAAGATTTTTCCAAGACTATTTATACATCTGAAATACAGAATAAGGCTGATCGTTGCCTTTGAAGAGTACTCACAGAAGAGGCAGATCACTGCTGTAGGAGAATAAAATCCTGCAGTCATTCTTTAGACGTAGTGAAAGTAATTTCCTTATACTCACTCAGCCCAGCAATATCTTTGCAGACGCTATTTGCAACTGCAAGTCATCTTTGCTCAATAGCCACAGTAAGTTGGTGCTTTTTCAACAAAATAGGTTCTCCTGTCTCTGTAAGACACCATGTCCCCATTGATACTCAGCCATATATACCTTGGTTAGTAAGGATTTTGTCTGGTAAGTGGAAAAGAAGCTGAAAACCTAAATAGGAGGATTGCAGCTTATTGTAACTCAGCTGACGTAGACATGGCAATTCCCCTTGCATTCACACGAGCCCTCTGGATCTTGGGCACAAATGCAAAGGGAAAAGTAGTTCCTTTTTGTCTGGAGCAGAAAATAGCATGTGAGTGAGCAGCCTGAGGAAATTAAGGAAGAAATAAGGTAAAATTTAGCCATTGTAGTTTGAGAATGACAAACTACAGTACTTCTCAAGAAACAAGATAAGGAAGGTGGAAAGGAAGAAGTGATAGGTCTGATACTTTTATCTTCCAGGATCACAGTCCAGCACAGAAGGCTTTAGAAAAAAATTAAGATAAAACTTGACTGCTTATGAGCAAAAAATATGAAAAAATATGTACAATTTTTACCACAAAGCTACGTATGATTGGCAGCTTCTCTTGGCAATTTTTTTTTTTAAAGTTTCCATAATACAGTACAGGACTGTGAGCTTCATTGATACCAAAACATTCTAAACTGCACAGGATTTTAATGCCACAAGCCAAATGAAATCTCAGCAGTCAAAGCCTGTTTGAATTCCTTGCATCCCTGCACAACATGAGATGAAAATTGTTAAATCTAGTGTGTTGGTAAATGAGTAATTTCCAATAAAACAGAAATTAGAACATGCTGGTTCTGAGACTCTTCTCATGGCATTTTCAACTTGTCTGAAACCAGGAAGTGTCAAAAGTGTTACAAGAAAACCTGTTCATAACATATTTGATTTACAGACTCCAAGAGGTTGGGCTGTATTGGGATAATAATTTCATTTTCTGGAAGGTGATCAAAACAAAACTTTCAAACGTTCTGAGGTTCACCCAGTGCTGGAGGGTTGAGTGGTTGCCATGTCTGCCATATGCACTATATCAGAGTTATTCATCAGCTGTCTTTTTGATATATAGAGTTCATATGATACAGGGAGTTTTAGTCCACATTCATTCGTTTCATTTTACAGTACTAAATGTTCTTCAGGCATTAGAACTAATTTCAAAGAAAAAATTACTTAAGAGTATCACTTAAAAGAAGTTGTACTTATCAATTTCACAAAAAAACCCAAAACTCCATTACTCACATCTGGTTGCTATTGTATAATCCTACGACAGTGGCAAATACTGGATTATTAAATGAAATATTTCTATCAAATAAAACTTCAGTAGTTTCTCATATTGTCTCTTGCTCACCAGTAGTGAGCAAGGGTTGTGCATTATATGCCACGGTATGTGCTAACACTGGAGAGTGAGAGCAGCCCTACCTGCAGAAAAAGCATCCTAAACCTGCCTTTCTATGAGGTGTCTATTCATAGATCACTCTGTATGATTGCAATCAGAATTAAGCTATATTTTTTTTCCAAACCATGAAGTATAATATATGGAAGGAAGCCTGAAAGAGAGTTCTAGTTCTGGGTGTTTTCATAAGCCAGGAATCCATTTTTATGTGAGTCTCAAGTCTAAGGAGCAAACTCATTATCTTATTCTTTGCATTGTGCTTTTCTTGGTGGCATTTTCTCTCCCAAAAGAAATAGTTTACTTCAATTTTATTTGAAAAAAATTCAAATTAATATCAGGCTTGGTGCAGAGCTATAGGTGAGCAGCAGGTACAGTATGACCGTCAGGTAGACTGTGCTGACTGAAGAATTGTAATGGTTCGCACAGGGAAATAAACCAAGGTTTTGGGTTTCCACATCTCACGCCCAGGTCCACAGCCAACTTGTGACTAATGTGTGCTTTTTAACTAGGGATTTCATTTTTTCCCCAGCTTACCTGAAACTGTAATGAATTCTTCATGTGAAATCTTTCTTCCAGGCTTGTGTGTATTATCGAGCAGATCTGCTGGTCTGCTCTATCAGAAATTAGAAAAATTATGCTGTGTAGGTAACCAGGGGTCAGCGTTGTGCCTGTCAGTGGGAAGCTCAATGGATCTGTTGTTACACTGCCATGCTATTTGCTGGCCAGAGATCTCAGTGTAAGCAAACAACTGATTGCATTGCAAAGCTTGCCATCACATCAGGTAGATGTGATGACAGTGTCAAGGAAAGCAGTAAGTCTAAAAGACTAACTGGAAGTAGGAGGGAGTTAGAGTTTTTCTAAGTAAGCTGTGTGGTGCATTGCCTGTGTGCACAGTGGGCTTCACAGAATAAACAGAGGCTCAGGAGCCCAGGACTTTGCTATCTTTTCAATGCAGCAGATTCACAGTATAACTGGTAAGTGATCAAAGTGATGCTTCAACAAATTGAAGTTAAGACAAAAATCGAGCTCTAAGCATCCCTAGATGTGATTTCGAATAGTAGCATAGCTTTGGGATTTGTTTAGAATGTAATTTCTTTGCTTGCTTGTTTGCTTTTAGAGGGGTGAGTCTTAAAAGGATTTATTGGCTTTGTGCTGTTCAGGCACCTCAAAGACATAAAACTCGAAACATTGTCTGTTGACTTCCTGTTGGGAAAAACTTCTAATTGTCACAATTCACTAGAGCATGTTCATACAGCCACCAACTCTTATCCTGCTTGGAACCACAAAGGGAACAGAAAAGCACTGTGTTTGCCAGCCTCTTTCCTCTCGAACCTGTATCAAGGGTGTCCAAAGCAGTAAAAGGGAGTGGGGAGCAAGAGAAGTAGAAAGGGAGATCTTCAGGTCTGAAAACATGATGCTGCCTTTATGTGTGTTAGAATTCAAATCCAAGTATTTCATATTTGTACAGTCCTTCATTTGTTTTTTTGGATCAGTAAAATATTTAAAATATACAAACCCTTCCTTAAGCTTCTTTATTTTATGAATCATTTGTAAATAACCTTTGAAATGCATTCGGGTGATAGAAACCATTTGTTTGTTTGGAAAAGGTAATTTTCCCAAGCTCAGAGAGGAATAGGCAGTCCTTTCTAGCAAATCTTTTAAAACGCTGTGAGAAATTATGGTCCAGATAGCTGGAGTGACCTCTCGTGGTCTCCATGGGAACTAAGGCAATTCACGTCCCCACTTCCATTCCCTCCTTTTAGCAGATACAGATGAACGACGCTGCTTCTAACTGAAATAAAGATTAGAAGCACAGCTCCATCGGGAGAGTGCAGGACAGATAAATGTTGAAATGTAGCTCACAATGTGCTCCGAACTTAATTATATCCAGAAAATACTATTTTAGCCCTTGAGTGTCACTCATCTGTTCTCAGCTGCTCCAAGAAAGAAATGCTTCCCAGATATGGTAAGGTGGCTCCCTCCTACCATGTCTCATCTGTATTTTTTTAATGTTGGCTAACAAAAGTGCAGGTCTTTAAAAAAGAGGTTAACATCTTCCTAAGCCACTGGAAATGGGAGCAATCAACCCTTCACAAGGCATCAACTAGTAGTGGTTTAAGTAGCTGAAATATCTCTAACAGATGCCTGCAATACCTTTCACTGCCATCTTGCTTTTATTTCCCCATTCCTATGAGTCAGCTGGTTCTAGATAGCAGTGAGAAATTTTCATCAAATGTTTACAGACTGGAAAAACCAGTGTATCTTTTCATTGCTGTAGCTTCATCTCAGCACCCAAGGGGGTTATTTTGTTTTCTTTAAAGTTGTTTTTTTTTTTTCTGAGGGGGAAGACAAGGAGGAGGAAGCAGGTTATGACTGTTGCTTAACATGACATAAAGATATAGGTAATATTTTTTTCAACAGGAATTAATTCCTCTTGTTAAAACCCAAGCCCTGCAGACCAGATGTCCCCTGTCACCCCAGGTTATCCTACGCCATGTATTGACCAGTGCATTAGATGCCTAGAAAGTATTTATGATTTATATGTTCCATTTCTTGAGAGAGACAGCTGTTGCACTAGGACCCCTCTGTCCCTTCCTCATGTAGCACGTACATTTCTCTAATTTTAAAAAATAATCAAGATATGGAGTTTATGAACTATTTTATATTGTTAGATGTTGTATCTCCATATATATCTGTATTGAGTAGAGGAGTCTGAACCAAACTACAAGTGTACACACCCTGTTCACTCCCCAAACACTGCCACCAGAGTCCAAACACAGATTTAAGTTTCACACTTTGCCCGTGTTCCTAAACTCCATACACCCCTGAAGAGAAAAATCCCCCTGCCAATCATGGTTCAAGAGTTGAATACTTGAAAACCAGATCATGATCTTAATCAGTTTAGGCCTGTCTCTAATATTGATAGCTCTGCTGGATAGAAAAGACAACTACCAGTAACCCTTCCCTTCTCAGTGGTAGGGAATAAGGAAAAAAATATCAATAGTCTCTAGAGGCACAAATAAGTGTCTATTGAATGGCTTTCCGTGCCTTTTCCCTGCCATCTGCCCTTTCAATCTTCCATATGAATATCACATACTGTAACAGCATCAGTGCACTTCTCAGTTCTTTTAAATTTTTATTTTCCCTTTTCTTTTCTATCATTTTAGTGCTGACTGTCTTTTCACACATTTCTTCTTTAAGTTTCTTTTCCATGGCATTCTTCCTGTGGCTTTTGTAATGTCTTAGGGGTTTTTTTTAGAGATGAAGTTCAGCATCTGGATACTGAAAATGGATGGATATTTTGCTTAATAATAAAAAGATCAGATCATTTAATTTCATTATTTATAGCTGCAAGACCTATCCAGCTATTTTCCAGACTTCAGTCGCACATAGTATATACCAGAAGAGTTCAATAATTTTCTCTCATTTCCATCTCCTACAAAAAGTAAGAAAGTGTCCTACATTCTTTTGACACTAATACGGTAGCTTTTGAGATATGAGTCCAGACATGTCAGATATCTCAGTGCAGAGAACAGGATGTGCTCTTCAGTACAACACAGACTGTCTGAAGTTACTGCCAAAGCCCATCTGACTTTTTGTATAGGAACTTAAGTTAACAGAATATGTTATTTTAAGTGTGCAAGTTATCTTAAAAATTCTCATCTCTTCAGCCAGTTCTCAGGGTAAAAAAAAAATCTGCCTTCAACTCTAAAAGCAAAAGTTGTTCACTGACATCTCTTTGTGCTTCATTCATGTTCAATATGGTGTCCAACAGGGCTAACCTATGCCATTGAGGTCGATGAAGTTTTGGCTGATATAACTGAGGGGTTGTATGATGGCTGTTTTCTAGAACTCCATGTAGGGTCAAAAGGCAAGACTCTGAATTCCTCTTAGAAGACATCAGAGGAACATTTGTTAAGAATATGTTTAGTTCAATGTTTTCAGTATTGTCAATAAAACCTGCTTCTAGGCAGGTAGCAATTTCAGCCTGCAGTGCTCTGATCTGATATAAACCAGGTAATTCAGGTCTCCTTTATTACTTGAGATCTGGAATAAGGATAGTAGTAACAATTAAGATTCAATACATTCTTGCTATTAACATCCGCTGAAGATCACAGGTGAAAACACACACATGCATGGATGCATGAAATGTCTCTGTTGTTGATTTCTGTGGGTTTTTTTCATTATTATTCTTACAAGCATAAATATTTACAATATTTATCTACCTGCTGAAATAGTCTCATTTCCATGCTTATTTAAATGGACTAGCTTGGCTGCTAGTGGTGCTTATTTGTGGCGCTTATTTTTACAGTTGAATAGAGGCTTCCAAGAATTTGTTAACTCAAAATGCAATCCAAATGTTTAGCATATAGATGAGAGAAAATATTTTAGGGTCATTGCTTTGCTATTACAAGTCCTCCATTTCGTGTCATTGCCCTATTTTTACTTCCCTCCCGTTTCTTCCATTTTCTTCACTACTGGGAGGGATTTTATGGCAGAAAATGCACCTTCGAACATCATCGCAGATGCCTATCACAGGTATTGGAAGTAATGAAAAGGAGAGAAAGGGGGAGAGAGAGGAGTAAAAGCCAAGAAGTGATGCACCATACTTCTGCTTGCCATCCACTGACCAGCGCCCAGGCCATGCCCCAGCAGCAATTGGCACATTCTGGCCAAATCCCCCTCATGTACACACCGAGCATGATGCTCTGTGCCATGGAATATTCCTACGGCCAGTTCAGGTCAGCTGTCCTGGCCGTGCTGCCTCCCAACTCCTTGTGCATCTTCTCACTGCCAGAGCATGGCAAACTGAAAAGTCCTTGACTTAGAGGGAGCACTGCTCAGCAATTAAAACATCAGTGTGTTATCAACATTATTCTCACACTAAATCCAAAACCCAGCACTGCACCAGCTACTGAGAAGAAAATTAACTCTCTCCCAGCTGAAACCAGGTCAATTCTGCTTAAGTAAAATCATTTCAAACTCAGTATCTTTCCTCTGGGCAATGTTTTACTGTTGCTGCTGCCTAAGCCAAGCACAATTAGTTAGTTTTGCAGGAATCACACCATGTACATACATGCAGGTAATTATCAATGCAAATGAAATGACAGGTTTTTTAAATAACAGTATAACAACTTAATTATATTTAACTATTTGAAGATATACCTTTGTGCATGGAGAGAGAATGAGCAGCAGTAGCATAACAATTCCCATTTTAATCATCCTTTTCCATTTCTTGCATTGTCAGATTTTAAGGTCTGGTTCCTCCCACCCTGCAGAAACTGAACTTTTAATTCTGAGCTAACATGTCTTACATATTTCCTCAATGTGAACTATTAGCAATGTCTAGTGGTCAGAGCTGCAGGAAGGGCTCTAATAAACCTTGATTCTATTCCCAATTTTGGGCTGACTGAATGAGTTTGCAGTCACCTTCCCTGTTTCCCCAACTATAAAATATTCCTGTCCTGTGCTAAGCAATTTAAGATCTCCCAGTTTTAAAAGTAAGCAAAGAGAAAACTCCCAGCTCACCATTGCTTTAGTTTAATAGAAGAGTAAACACACACTTTTTGTGATTAGAAAAACTTTGCAATTATTTTCTTTGAGTCTTTTTTGGTAAGTCTGGTATCTCAAAGTACGAAAGCTGAACACAAGGCAGAAATAAGGTTCTATTACCTCTGCTGATGTTCTGGTGAAATCCATTGAAGGTTAGAGAGATTTTAAGTACCCTGGGCCCATGCCACAAGTTTTAAATTAAAAATAATCATATTTGAAATTTACTTCTCTCTATTCTGTATTATAAAGTATGGATGCTAAAAGTTGAGTGCTGGCAGAAAAACTCTGTCTTTGGAGGCATCATATGTAGTGGACTTTGAATCAACCTTTCTATGACCAACAGAAGCTGGGCTACTGCTCTGTCTTCAGAGATAACGAGTAGAATTTTCAGTGACTGTTTCTATTCCTACCATACAGACCAGTGTCATCTTTTCAAGTTTTACTTATCTTTTCTGCTGCATTAAACCTAGGAAATTAATGACTCTACAGAGGAATGTAAGGTGGAAATTACAGAAATGCTGGAGTAAAGGCAGTCCCTAAAACCTTAATTCAATTCTCTGGAATATTTTGCCTCTTTCTCTATTCTCCTATTTATTTTCTGGCTTTTGTTAGGCCTCTGTCTCTGCAAGTGCGATGCTGTGAAGCGAAAGGAGTGGGATGTCTAGCAAACTACATGAGCAACTGGAGAATCTGGAGTTCTGATCCTAGCTGGCTGTGGCTTCTGGATACACATCTAGAATGGCTGGGTACTTTTCCATGAACTTCAAACTTGTATAGGCCACAGTAACTGAAAGCATATTTGAGATCAGGACTGGGTAGAGCCATGTTCTGAAGAGAGAAGACTGCTGTACAGGGGGGTGGCTACTCCTCTGTCACAGCAAGATGCTATATCTACAGGTGCCATCCCCTTCTGAAAGTGCATCTCTGCCTCCTCTTTCATCCCCACAGTAACTGGAAACGTGGCATATCAGAGCCCATTAAGCGGCCTTTGAACATGGGGGCAAATCTTTCTTTTGCTTTGGTTCTTGAAAGCCAGAAGAATATTTCGTTTAAAATAAAGTCAGCCATAGAAAATGAGCCATTCCGGAAACAGCCTTGCTCCTGCTGGAATTAATGGCAATAATCCATCTGCTAAAAAGTCTGTCTAGAAAAATTCACAGCTGCAAGAAAACCTGAATAAGATCAGACTTTGTTGTCCCTTTTTTTCCCAATGATTTTCATTTCCTTTCTTTCCCAAAGAAACAAAAAGCAGTGAGCAGCTGGATGGACAGATAGACACTTGCTTGAAGTCAAACTTACTTAACTAGATTAAGTGGTAATCTTTTAAGTGTATTGCCAAACATACCACAATAAGATTTGAAATGGCTCTGAAGTGCAAAAAGCTGATGAGATGTGGTAACAGCACACCTCAAAATGTTTCTAAGTGACCCTAAGACTTAAAAATGTTGCTTTCATCTTACTGGAGAGTGCATGAAATCTCAAAAGGTTTAAAGCTTTCTTCTTCCTAAATGTTTCCTCTTTTCTTTCAGCTGAAGGCTTTTAATGCTAGAAAATTTTTACCTTAATGAAGAAATTACTGCTTCTTCAAAGCAAATAGGAGTTAAAAATACCTCTAATCTACATGAATTTAAATAAAACGCTTCAGACTGAATCGTTCATGAATTTCCAAAACAAAAAATTTGCATTTAACTTGTTATATTTTTATTAATTTTGGTTATTGACAGCTTCTCCTAGGCATGAAACTCAGCAAAAGGAGAGAAAAAGTCTTCCTAGAAATGCTGATATCACTTTTAAACATAATTTCTCTCTTTTTGTGGACATCTCCATTTTCTGCCTGCGTTTATTGACATATCAACTGAGATTGAAGTGCACACAGGTTCAAAATACCTGCCAATACGAACTAGAAAAATGGCATGAGCATCACTGATGTTTAGATGTCAGGGCTGCTTCTGATGCTTCAGCAGAAAAATTTTACTTCGGTAAACCAGCCTCACACAAATGAAACAGAGTCAAATTCAGAGATGAGTCTGCTCTGATTTTTGCTGCTGTGCCATCCATAGTTTTATGGTGTTATTTTTCACTCCCTAACTCCATCGGACTCCACTCCATTCCTGGACCTAGAGGACATCTACTTTCTGTTCTGTCTGGAAGGCTCTAGGTGGCTGTAATGCATAGGCTGATAGACTGAAGGAAACACTGAGCTATGCTCACCTAGTATGATCCATCATATCTGATTTTATCCCTATGGACATGCCTTAAGAAATATACATTTTAGAAAAGGTTGAAGAAAGGATTTTTTTGAATTACCATGATTCCTTTATTGCCTTGTGGAGAGTAGAAAGAAATATTTATCCCACTTCTACTTGTCTTTATGGTGAAGGTATAATAAAAACTACCTACAGACAGCACCAATGATTTGTTCACTTACCTGGTGTTCTGAGGAATGAGGCGTGAGCTCTTGCAAGTATTACAGCCATGGTTTCTGTTCCTGCCCTGTTTTTCACCTCTCTGTGGCAACCTCCAACCCAGGCAAGCCAACCAAGCTGCAGCACCTCAGCACAAATTCCAGCCCTCCAGACAAAAGCCATTTTCCTTGACAGTCTAAGCAGAAACACCGGAGTGAGCTGAGCACTCTCCCTTCTGCTGCCTGAACTACGGAAATCTAGATGTTGCTGAGGATGTCCACTTCTTAAACTTATAAAAACTTATCAGTTCATTAATGTCCTAAATCTCACACTTAATCTATTTGCACTGAACGTGCCACTTCTTTTTTCCTTCCATTCTTTACCTTTTTCTTTTCTTTACCATAGTGAATGACCTCAAAGTCTTAGCAGCCTAATGACAGTGATGTCCAGAGTGACCAAAGGATAAATTATCCCTTTTATTATCCAAGTTATTATCTGAATAATTCTATTATTATTCCAGGAATGCTGCACTTATTGCTGTTGTAAATCAGAAAAAAAAAGGGAGAGAGAGAGCATGCCCTGAGGTATTTTTACAATGTGCTACTCTGAAAAAAAAAAAAGTCATTTTGAAATAGTGTCCACAAACTTCAAGACCAGAACACATCTCAACTCCCTCTCTTTGGTGGAATTATTTGCCTTTAAAATCCTAAGTCTGTTCCTTATTGCGAGGTACAGGCTGCTACAGGGGCAACCTTGAGGATCTGAAATTCTGTCAGCAACCTGTAGAGGAATTAATTTTATTTAGTAAATTAGCAACAAAAAACCTAACATTCCTACCGAAGTCAGAAATAACAACTGAGAAATCCAGTATATCCAGTCATGTAGATATAGGTCTTATTTTACTACAGTTTGTGCTGTAGGAGCGTATCCCCATTTAAATTTCATTTTTATAGCATTCAAGTTGTTACACAAGCTCCATCAGGGCTCCTTACTGTTCAAAAAAAAAAAGGAAGCAGAAAATTTTTCCTATTTGTGTTACAAATGTTATCAAATTCTCTACATTTTTTCATACCAACTCCAGTGGGACACAACCAAGTGTCTGAAGGAAAAATCAGAATGAATACTGTGTTAAGTAGTTCAGCTTGGTGAAGCCTCTAGAATAATTCCATATAGATTTCTGGGGTGAGATGATTGTAGGCATTGAAACCCAGCAAAGACAGAGCAAGAAGGCCTTTAGAGATCAAATCATTAGAAACCAGTTTTTTTGACTAGGAAATGCGGTCTTTAGTTCTTGCCTCATCACTGTCTGGCTGTGAAACCTTAGGGCAAGACTTCTGCGGAGTTTTGTGTGTTTGGGTGCAGAAGCTGAATCCAGAACCCTGGCTCAGGCCACAGAACAGGAACAGTGCCCCAAGTGACGCCCAGGCACAGGAACACGCTGAGAAGGCAGCAACCCTTCCTAGAGAGATGGGAGGGTTCATTCTGTCAGCAATAAAACTGAATCTTCTGAGTGGTGAGAACTGATCCTAGGTTGTCTAAACTCTAGACAAGGGGTGTGCTTATTGAACTTATTTTTGTGAAGAAATTGATGATGATGCTACACTCTGTTGAAATGCCTTCTACAAAAGGGCCTTTCCTTTCAGAAATTACAGGTTAATAATTAAGAAGTTGTGCCAATTAACCAGCAGCTCACAAAGATTTTGATCCTGCTTACTTAACTTTCACTTAACACTTCCTTTTGGTGTCAAAATGCTATTCTGCACTAGGTCTTTAGCTTCCCTATATACTCCTATCTCTAAAATGTAAAAAAATGCCCCAGGTGAAAGTTCAGAGGTTATATTCATGTTTGAAAATTACTGCAAAACCCTCTGCCTGATATGAACACCCCAGGATTTGGGGTTGTTTTTACTCTGCAAGGGAAATTCACATTCCACTTTCAGGGAAATGAGTGATAAAATTCCCATGGATTTTAATTGTGTTGTTGTTTGTCCAGAATCATAAAGTAAGCTATTAATTTACATTTGCTGTTGATAAAGCCTAATCCATTTTCATAAGTTTCAGAAGCAGTCTTTCAGAACATAGACTAAAGCATATTTTCCAGTGTCTGTTGTCTGAATCAATGAAATCTTGACTTGGGAGAGGACTTACGTGCTGCCTGCAAACCATTTGGAAGCCTTCATTTGGAAAGAACTGTCATGTTACTCTGGCCTGAAAGCATTGTCAGGATAAAATAGCTGAAATATACCACTCCTTTAACCAGGCCAAAGCAGTGCCCCTTCTTATCTAGGAATGTGTTATGGTTATGTCTAATAAACCAATTCAATAAGCACAGGATAAATTTAGTTTGTCAGCTTAATAGAGTTATGGTTCTTTGCATGTTTAAGTAACAGTAGACATATGTAGATATAATTGAGAGGAAACCTCCATTTCAGACAGGATGTACAAAAAAAAGGGATTTACATGTAAGTATGAAAATACAGTAAAATACAACAGCAAACATTCAGGAAAGATGCCTGTTTACTGACATGTCAATGAAATATGATTGAAATCAAGAAAATCTTAAGTAAGTTTGAAATGGCACGGGAGGCATCAGTTTGAACAGATGTTTTCCTTAAACCAGAAAGCATGATATGAGCAGTTGTCTTATCAGATGGAGCGAAAGAGAATGGATTCTGCTTTAATTCACTTCTTTGTATTTGTTTTAATAGAGTCCTACCAAAATGTAACCTGCATAATGTTCATCATTTGAAAAAGGGAAATATTTTACAGTCACCTGGATTGTTTGATTTGGAAGGGATTCAAAGACTCTGTAAACTGCACTTATCCTGTAAGTTGGTGGTTTAGAAGCCACCAAACATAGATGAACCACAACTGAATTGACTGAGCTTTGGGTTTTGCATTTTGCGCAGAGACCATACTCCTTTGACCCTGAAGTCCCGCAGTATTTATTTATACAACGGCAAAACGTGGCTTTGAGATCAAATAACAGAGTTCTTTCTACCCCAGTAAATTCACAATCTAAGCTGAGTATGACATCACATTCCTGAGTCTCACTGCTGGCCAGTTCCATGACATAGTTTTAGTGAAGAATGCTCTTATTCTGAAATGGCTCCCCTTCTGAGTTCACATACATATATTTGCCTAGAATTGAGAATACAGCAAATATTTTAATACTGGGATTTAACTGTTATTTCTTGAAGGTTTTGGAGATAAACTGTTACTTTAACTCCTCAATAAGTTAGTAAATCTCACAGAGCAGGTGTAAGGGCCAAGGCCGGTAGGTACCACACCAAAAGGGAGAAAGGCATAGAGAGAAAGTATAAGAATGAATTCTCTCATGCTGCCTGAGGTGCTCTCTGCCTCTTTCTGGGCTGTTAAACAATTTTCACAGTTTCTGTCAGAGTTATGGCTATCAAATTGGGGATGTGTGTGTGTGGTGTGGTGTGGTGTGGTGTGATGTGTGAAAATTGAGTTGTGAAATGAGAGCAAACGTAACTGGTCAAGTACAGGCCTGTTTGGTACAGGTAGTTGTTCATTTATTACAACATGAGGTTTCTGTTGTACAGATTGCATTAGTAATCATCGTTAAATGAGGAAGGTTGGAAAAACTGGCAGTCTATTTACAGATACTTTGGGAAAGGAAAGAAACAACTTATCAGATTAAAAAATGCAGTGTTTTTTACAAAAGCTGTGTGATACTTACTACATTTTGTACCTGAACTGTGTGTATCCAGATAGTACTAGGATTTCTGTAAGGAGTGACCACAGTAACTTGGGATTTTTTGGGTCTGCATTTTCTAAACTTTTATCCTGAAGCTAGAGGGTAGTAAGTTGCATTTAAAGTGAAAGCTAAGGTTCTCTCACATTGACATAGTACTCTAAGAAATGATAGATGTTGCAAGAAAAGCTTGAGGAAGCTAGCAATACCACCTCCACCTGACAGGATTTCTTATAATAGCTTATTTCTGACTTGATAGTGGCATTGTCTCATCATAAGGGATCCGTACTGTAATGTCTAGAAGGCCTGATAATGCTCACAGTTTCTGCCATGAGAAAGTATTCTGAAAACCGCACCAAAGCCTGCTCACAAAATTTATTCTCGCTTTGTTTCTACTAGAGGTTACATGAGAAACTTAAAATTGAGCCCTGTTAAATGGAGATGTATGGTCTGTGTGTTAATCTACACAAGTAGAAACATTTGCAGTTTTATCTTGTAGCTGAACCAGATCAAAAAAATTATTTGTGCTAAAAGGAAGTAAAATTTTTCACCTATCACGTCTGCATTCCTGCTGGTGAGCAAAATGTTTGAGGAGAGGAATTCCTCAGTGAATTGGAGAAAATATTTTAAGCCCACTCTTCCCAAGTACTAAATAGATATATTAAATAGATTCAGTCTTTACAGCGTAAAATTATTAGTGTTGTTGTAGTAGCTGTTTTCCACTCTTACTATTAATCAGTCTAATTAGTGGTTAGCAGTTCACATAGGCCTTCAATCACTTTCAAATGTTTCTTTAGACAGATGTCAGTTCCACTCAGATCTTCTCATGGCCCAGAAGGTGGCTCAGCTGTGGAGACGGGCTGAAACAGAACACTCTTGGATTTGCCACCGAGCTGGAACAGCCACTGTCAGTAAACAGAGCCCCTGTTTGCCACCCACTCGTTCCAGCCTCTTCTGTCAGAAGCCAGCACACAATTTGTTGGCCATTGATAAACCCAAATATCTTCTTATCTCTTCATCTCACCAGCTAGGTGGTCGGGGATGTGCTTCCCCTCAGGGGAAATGTACCTGTTAAGGCAATATTTCTTTTGGCTCTGGTTCTAAGCCATAGGCGGAGGGATTAGAGAGTCAGCTTTTAATTGCGCCTGTCTTTTTCTCTTACACATGGCGATCATTCCATAGCACCTCTTGTGATATGAAACTGCAAGTTGGATTAAAGCGTATTTTTGATTCCTGACCAACCTTTCTTGTCAGAAAGGCACCTTGCTTAAGACAGCGGGTGTACTTATCAGCCAGCGCAGGCTTTGGCAGCTGTGTAGTGTAGGCAAATATTGAGTAATTTCAAAGCAATCCAGGCTTCACCTCCTAGAGAAGAACAGTAAGACCTGTTTTGTGTTTTTGTAGACAACACAAAGAATTATTTAGCATTGTTCATTTATTTATCAACTTCAAATCTTTAAAGTTTTGACAGATTAATAACTTCCTTCAGGAGTTTTAAATAAACATGATGTATTAACAAACAGACCAAGAGCCTACTTAAATTGTACAAACATATAAAGCAGGCTGCCTTGTCTAATGAAAACCTGATAAGAAAAATATCTTTAAAAAAAAAAAGTTGTGTCTCAATTTCCGAGGAAATAATTTATCTTTATATATCCACTGGAATAACAGATGAATGGAGTCAATCAGAGTTTAAATAAACCCCAATTATGCTCTGCCTGATAATTCGATTTTATCGACACTGTATATATTTACTTATAGCTTCAATTATTTAATATTATAAATATGGTGTGTTTTGACAAACTAGGATTTGGTTTGTCCTTTTTTAATTTCAGCATAACTTCTCTAGATTAATATAATAAGGAGGAAATATTCCATGCAGAAGGGTTTGGAATTATAGCTTCAGCAAACCTTATTAGTATTGCAGCTTTGCTAGAGTCTCAGCATCAGAGGTTGTATATTTATGTAAGTTTAATTGGTGTTTAAGAACAAGCTGGATTCATCCAGCCATAGTCATTTAGTTCAATTCATATGCAAAACTGGTGTGGGTTTTGGGCCAGATGACCCAATTGTCCACAGCAAAGATTGTTATTTCGATCGGTTTACCGATGATTTTCAATTCTGATTTTCCAGACGCAGAAACAGGGTTGAAAGACCCGCTTGCACGTGTTTCCCTATTGACAGGGTAGCAGGGCGAGCAAAACGCCACCATTAAACTACCACTGTAAATCTTCCAAACTCGTGCTCTGCACATGTGGGCTTCAGCCAGCAAGTGGCTCAGCATTTCTCAGGGGAAAATGAGCAGTGAGCTCTCATTCACGCCTTCAGCTTAAAACCTCTGAAACTGCTCTGCGGCTCTACGGTGCAGGAGGGCAAGTCACGGCTACCTGGCAGCCTGGGGGGCCAGCAAGACTGGCCTGGCAGAGCTCCTCGATGTGTTTTGCAGGTAACTCCAGTGTACCCAGCTCCTCCTCCTGCTGGGGCAGTGCAGGAAGCCCAGTTCCATCCACCTTCAGCAATCTCCAAGCTCAGGCCTTCAGTGCATACAGCCCAGGGTTTATTGGCAGCGTTCTGTTTGCACTGATTATATAATATAAAGCAGTGGCATGGATTTATAAACATCCTCTGAGGAATAGCATTCGATTTTGAAATGTCTTAACAGGTTTAAGAGGTGCGTTGCATAGGAACAGAAACAGAAGGTGCAAACCAAAGAAACAAACAATCGCCAACAAAGCCAATGCTAAACCAAGTGCCAGTAAATATATTTAGACTAGTTTGCACAAGTACTTGTTTGTGGTAGATATTGCATTTTGACCCCACGGAGATCGAATGCTTTATATGGAGATATACGTTCTTAACACTGAATTGCTTCTGAAAATGAGATGATAATTTTCTTTCTTTTTTTTTTATATAAAAGTTTTTTCTCTTCCATAGCTGCTGTCATAAATTAGCTACTGAAAAAAGTTTAGAGAAGACCTTTTGTATTTTGAAAGCTTTGTTGTAGAAATATTGGAATGCTGTGCCTTTAAAATATATTTTTCACGCAAACAGTAAAACTCCATGCAATTAATTTTATGCTGAATTCATAGTTCTGCTTTAAGCAGTCACACTATGTTTGCATCAATATTATGGAAGGAACATGAAGGAAATGAACATTTCATTCTTTAAAATTATTGCATTAAAACTGCAGAAGATACTGAAATAGTACATGTAGGGCTTGAGGTAAGGGCTAAGTAGAGTGTTATTTTGCTACCAGCATTAATTTGAATCATGTTTGGTTTAAGTCTAATAGCTGTGATTTTTTTTTTCTATAGTCAAAACAGCCTGCTTCTATTTTAGTTCAGTCTTCTTTCATAGAAATGCCTTATTTCTTTTGGAAAAAGAAATTGCAAATTGTAGGCACTGAAGGGTTTTTAATTACTTAAATCTTCCTTACAATGGAAAGCCTTCAACAATGATTTCTTCCTTTTTAAAAAACTGTACCTATTATCACTCTACATACTACTAAAACCGTAGTGTTTGGTTTGGTTTATATGTTTCATTTTGGAACAGACTGCACCATTTTTGGAGAGAATTAGCTGAGATATAGGAATATCAGGTTGGTTGACAGATTGGACCAAAAGTTCTGCAGGGAGCAGTGGGAGACAACACAGGCATCCCCATCTTGCGCAAAAATTAACACATCAACAAGGAGCTTAGAGGAATGAGAGATTTCGGAGACATGACAACACACACTTACATCAAGGGGGTTTTTTAGCTGTGTGCTTCCTTTTCAGAGTCTCTGTGGCTTATTTTTTCTGTTGCTGTTTCTATTAGATTCGTCACTTAAAATTCTCTCCAAATGGAATTTCATGAAATCCCAGAAGGCAAGGAGATTGGTAAACCTGCTCTAACTGCTCTAACAATATCATGAAACAGGGTTTGAATTACCAATACACCCGGGAATTCTAATGCAATTATGAGTGTTTACTTACACCATGTGTTTCTCACTGAGCCTCGGCTGTATCAGGATAAACCAAAGGGAGCTAATGTTTTATAGATGGTAAGACTCTGTTTGTTTTCAGTAGGGCTAAGTCTCCCAAAGCACTCAGACACACTAATTAAAGTAAACTGCAGAGGCCCATAATAAAATATATGTGTTTGGAGACTGTGAGATGAACTCCACTGGCTTATTAAAAGTCAAAAGAAAAATATACATTATTTATGACTTCAAAGGGACACATTGTGAGCTCCAGTTTATTTAAAGGATTAACTAAGCATTGGTTATTGGTGACCATCTGAACAGCTTTCCTTTCACAGTTCATTAGTTATGTCATATATGTGGGAAGTCATAATTTGGGTTTAGATCAAATATTATTAATCAACTAAATTATGGAGGGTACACCAACAATATTAAATGTAATCTTTAGGAAAATAACACCTCACAAATCCACTTTTCTCCAGTTGCCCAATTACATTTCAATACATAAACAAAAATCCAGCAGATGTGTGGCAAGTTTTATAGAGCTGCTGATCTCTGGAGTGTGTTTTTTTGTCAATAAATACAACACATTTAAAATACCAAGTGGAATTGGAAGGCCATCGAGGTCTTTAGGATATACCAGAAGTACAAATTCATTTACTGTGAGTACTATTGTAACTTACCTAAAACGTTTAATTTTAAAAAAAATTACCAGATATGTGGGAATGAGGGAGAACCCCGGGTTTCCAGTGAAAAGGGCACTGGGAGACAGTATTTTCTTTCCCATCTTTGTCAGTTGTGCAGCCTGTGTATCTTTTTTCTCGTTTTTCTAATAATTCTACTTACCCAACTTTTACTTATGAGTTAAAAGCTGTGTGGAAAACATTTGGGCAGGCAAAGGCAAGCAGAAGTACCTCCACAAACACTCTCAAGAGTCTGGGAAGTGATATATTTTTATTATGCTTTTCTGTCTCTCCATCTTTCATGACACGTTTAATACAACTCAGATTTTAAGAGAGGAGAAATGAAAAGATTCAGGCTGATAGCAATAGAGTTTAAATCAAAGATTTCAATAAATTTTGCATGGGCAGTTAGGTATGTAGAGTTTGCTGATGTTTTAATTAAATTATCTCTTAAAAAGTGTCGAAGTTTTATTTTTTTAGGTAGCTGTTTAAATAACAAACTCAATTAAGTCAAGGTTAGAAAAACACTTATTCTTGTGCTAAGTATTTAATTCACAGGAGGTTTTTTAGGGCTGTTTGTATTTTCACTGACAGGAGAGCAAATGAAAATTGAAGGCCCTTTTGTTTTAAATATGGTAGGCTGAGGTAGTTTTTTTTTAATATTGTATTGTCATCTTTGGATCAACTAAACAAATATGCCAGCGTTGGTACTGCCTCGAGCTTGTAGCTTTGTTTTTCTAATATAAACAGTGGGGGGAAGAAGAATGGAGGCAACATGCTCTACAGCCCAAATCAGCATCATTCTGCTGTTCCACCACTGAACACAGTGAAATCCTAAAACTGATGGAGACTTACCTATCATTCATATTTTTCACTCAGTGGATCAGCAGGCAGTCTGTGTTTCTGCAAATAATATCTCCTGTAAAATAAAATATTCAGCAGTGGAGGTCTGTTTATTGTTGCTCTCAGTTCAGTCCTTTTGCCCAAGGTACCAACAGGCAGTGGAAGTCACTTAATTTAGAAATAAGTTCCAAAATAGCAAAGCTTTGTCAAAGTGTGTACAAAACTTATATCCTGCTGAAAAACAAAATTCACAAATATAAGTATTATAATATATTATGTATAATATATAAAATTATATTTATAAAGATAAACTCTTCCACAGGTCACATAATCCTATCATGTACCTGACCCATTTTACAATTACAGATAAGAGGAAGAACACCTTACAGCGCTGGTTCTCACCTTGTCTGTGTCTGTAATGGGTTTCCCCATACCACCTTTCCCAACCAGCTGACATAACTGAGGTTTCCCCAGGCATTTACCAGCCTGGGAAGTGAAGGTGATCGTGATTCCAGATCCCAGATTAGGCATTCGTGGGTGAGTAACCATTTCAGAAGACACAACTCACATGCCTTGAGTGGAGGTGTGCCTGACACTTCAGTGCTCCTTCACAGATGATCCTTCCCAGGCTTGTAGGGAGATCTGGATTTCTTGCCAAATGTCTTCTCTTTCTGCGTCGTACATAAACAAATGATCTCTCCGTTTTCTCCAGGGTTATATTTTTATGAAATCTTTAGATTTATATGTCCTGTAAAAGCAAGGCTTTGTTTTAGAAACTGATGTACATTTAGAAAAAAAAGGAGGAGAAAATCCTTTGAAAGGTTTGAAGCTGAAATACAGTAAAATTTTTTTTCAAAAGTTTTTTGCAGATGAGTCTTGTTCTGCTTTATTCAACTGTTTGGGGGAAAATTATGGTTTAACATAGGATGGTAATTTATCTCAGCCAGTAAACCTAAAGCTTCATCTTTCACATAATTCTATCATTCATATTTTCTTCAGCATGAAACAGAATTTTGGAGGTTGGACAAAGACACCTTTCAAAATATTGTGCCAGTTCATCTTCTGCTAAGGATTAGTATACAATCAGAATTATTGTGTTCTTTCCTCCTTTAGAGCACTCTAAGTGATGGTGCAAATGACAGGAAAAGCAGTACAAGTAAATTTATAAAGTAAATAATTTACACACAAACAATATCTCACAGGAAACTTGACTTTGTGGACCTCACTGTGAAAAATACCTCATTCAAGTTAGCTTCTAAACCTCAGGACTTCAGAGTAACACTGTATATATCTTGAATTAAAGCAGTTGACTTGCTAGGATAACTAGAATAAAGGAGAACTGATTCTGATACGCAATATTTTACCACCTAACAGTGCATAATTTACAAAGGGAAATTGTAGGATTATGAACAATTAATCTTGAAGTGGTCATTGAACTTAGAAACAACAGTACATTTCAGAAGGTGGACTTCAATAGATTAATGAGTGCTCCTGCCCTTTTCTATCTCCGTAGCCTAATTTGTCTGAGGACAGTTTGTCTTTGAAGTCAGGTTTAATTTACTGCCTCTGAGTCCTTTAATAGATGTCTCCACAGTAGATATGCTTACATGGAAACTCTTACATGGAACAGGTTCACACCTTACAGATAGAAAGAATGCATTATATGTACCCCTATCATAGAATTGATAACTGCAGTGTTATGAGGTTTGCTTTCTGACATCCTTAATAGTATGAACAGGCAAAAGATCAAGGTCAATAGCTAATACAAGTTTCTTGAACTGTTAATTGATCGTTAAATTGCAATAAAACTAATCCAGTTCGACAGATGTCCTCATACATTTGACTTTATGCTTCCCTTTTTGCACCAAGTAGTATAAGCATAGCAAATTCCAGTGGTAGAAAATTGTACCTTTGTGTTTGGGATTTTTTTTCCCAATGTTGCATTGCATATTTTCCTGCTCATTTTTACTTTATTTTTATTATGGGCTATAGCAGATACGCAAAAGAAGTTTATTAGGAGAAGGCTATTGAAGACAAAATTATGTTGACTTATGAATTTAGTTACTGGTTTAAGAAGATAATGTGGCTTTCCTTGGAATACGTAATATAAAAATACTCTTAGAATTGCTGAGTGATTAAACGAATGCAGTGCTAAATTTTTATATTTAAGCAACTGTAGAATGCTCAAACACAGAGAGGAAAAAATGGTTGCTCTTGGGTTCAGCACCTAAATGGCTGAGAATATATGCTGTTCAGTGTGTATGATAAGGATTCAATTACATAAAATCCTTTTTCATCCATTGGAGACAAAGGAATAAACTAGTTCTAGCTAGCATATTTTTTACCTATTACACCCTCAAATAAGAAATTAAGCTTCTGCTTATAATTCAGGTATTATAAGTGGTAATGAGTAATGATGATTGCTGCTCATGTATGCTATATATATGCTGGTGGAACAACATCTGAGCTAATGTCAGGAAGTTTGCCCTGATCACAGAAGCTGAAAAGGAAAAAGTGGTCTTAAGATACAACACTAAAATGAAGATTAAGAATGCTTTCCAAGCTATTATTCACTCTAGATTATTTTATCTGGAAGCTCAATTATAGAACCCAGCAGGGGACTGATTATAAAGCCGAAAACCTGACTCCACAAAGACACATGGGCAAGCAGACAGCAGAAAAGAGTAAAGCTTATTTGCTTTCCAAATCCAGGAGTAACTGGGAGTGTGTAACTATACTCTCACAACAGAGCAAGCCCTCTGCTGAATCAGTAGCTGAAGCCACTTATGCAAACAGAATCTGGCAGAGCAGCCCAGCCATGAGAAATGAAGATTAGCAGAGGTGAGCAACTTTGCCCCTTTCTTCTCTGAGAGCTGGCTTGACATGAGAGTACAATTTAGGGAAAGTGAGATTTGGGCAAGATGTGTCATAGTGGAGCCTGGAAGACTGACTGCTGTATACCTTCTGGGTCGCTATTTCCTGTTTGCACAAATATGTTTATATATGAAGCTCTCACTTGTTTATTTGGAGAATGTTTCTTTACCCTTTTCTTTTGTGCAACACCTCTCTGAAAGAGCTTTTGAGTGCTTGGAAATCAGAAAAGAAACAAATTGACTTACAAGTTACTAGTTTATTCTTGAGGAGCAGAATTAAAAGCATTTCTTTACTTCAGAGCCCAAGTAGCAGAGGTAAGCAATGCCATCTCGACATTAAGCCTGGCTTGCTTCAAATGTGTGCTCGTAGATCCCATTCAAGTGAGAAACCGTTCTTGGCTAAAACTGCAGTGATACTCCTGTCCAAAAAGGCATCAAAATTTTCAGCTAATCAGGATTTATGCAGGCAAACCTGATCCCTCTAAAGAACGCTCAGTAAATACACAAATAGAAATGTGTTTATTTTTCTTAGAGTAAGTCAAAATATGAATAGGAATCTGTGTCACCTATGAAGATTAGGCTGCAAATACACGAGTGCCTTCTGGCAATTAATAGTAACATTTCTTACAGAAATAATCAAAGTGTTGAGTACTTTTTATTCCTAAATATCCAAATTCAGGCTTTTTTGAGTTTCTAGAAAAACTGGTATTTTAAAATAATAAGCACTTTAGGCCTCTAAAATAATAAGCACTAAAGGCATTTAAAACAATAAGCACAGGCTTTAGAATACAGAAGAGTTCAGTCTAGGCAAAAGAAGCTGCTTTATCTGGAAAGCATCATCTTGTGTACCTCGTGCAGTTTCTACCACAGTTGCATGCAGGAATAGTGTTGAGGCACTCCTAGTATGTGGTACTGGATACTTCTGGGACAGCCCAGCATTGCTTAGGGCATGAAAAACACTCTGCCAGTCTGTGTGTCCTGTGCCTGCTCTTTGCACACCTCGTGCATTGTGAAGTCCCACTGGATTCCCCATTGTGCATCCTGCTCAGGGACGAGTCTGTTTATCCAGCCAAAGGCTGTCATGGCAGATGCTTTTTTTCATTTCTATATGAGAAAGCTCTATCTTTTTCCTAGATAATTTTTGATATTAAATAGTGGTTGAACTCTGTAATGATTTTCACCTTGCAGCTTCGTCGCATAATTTTCTAGTTATTTTCTCAGACTTTCCCACTAATAAGAATGTAAATGGATTTACTTATCTGCAGTGGATTGATACTTCTACAAAATGCCTGGAAGAGGGATTGCTAACTTTGTCGAATTTTTTTTCTTTGTCATTAATGATAAACCCTGTCTTTCTTTAAATATTTCAGAGTTTTTTGGTCATTGTTTTGCTGATGATTGCTACTTATAGGAGGTATGTTGCCAGCTAAAATCTAAATATTTTGGCATATTGCTTAAGCTTTGCTATTTCTAGGATGTATCCATGTACATCTTCTCTAACGATAAGGTCAATGGCAATGCCAAACAGCAGGAGTGAGATATTGCATCCTGATTAATTCCTAATTTTGCATTCTGGGATCGTTGTGTTCCAATAGAACGGGGTGAATAATTCATTGCGAACAATCGACCACTGTTTGCCTGTTTTCCTAAATGGCCCATGAGCCAATCAGGTTTCAACAAAACCATTTCTTTGATCGCATTCACTCCGCACCACTTCTTCATGCTTCCTGTTCTCTGAATCAGAGATTCCCAGCATCACCATTGTCATACCCCTACAGAAATAGTTTTATTTACTCTATTTCCTTTCCAGATGCACATGCCATGTATACTTCCCCCTTCTGATTCACAGACAACAGTAACTAATTTAAAATGACCCTTGAAAAAGTGAGAATAAATGGGCTATCGTGGTTTGTCAAGTGCATTGCCAGGTCTAACAAGTCCATGTGTCCATGTTGCCTTTTGAGGTCCCTAGAAGATCTTAAAAAGATCCAGGGGTACCAACCTGACATGGTTATGTCATCTCTCCTTTCTGTGAGATGATTCTGTCACTTAATTTTGAGTCGTAGATATTTTTCCCTCTGTACTGTCCCAATGAACACAGGATACAATGATGCACCTTGATGTAGAGATCAAAAGGACACTTTGCCACAGAAATATTGGTATCTGTTCTTCCTTAGAGTTGGCTACAGACATGTATTATCTATTGAAAAAGCTTATGTTATTAAAAGATAATCTAAATGTTCATTTAGTGTGCTTGAAACTTGGCACACATAAAAGATGTGTCATTTTCTTCACTGGTTAAATGATCAAAAAGATTAGAACTCTCTGTTAAAAAAAGAGTTTTGGGGTAACACTGTCACTACTAGGAGTATATTTTTTCTAGATCAATTACAGAAATTAATTATAGAATATATAAGCTGCAATAGAAATTTTAGTCTTTTAACTAATGTTCATTCCTGTCAATGCGAAACCATTCCACAACTCCTTATAGTGAGTAAATTTCTATGGCTCTTTATCCTATCTCTATTACTACCAAAACCAGAAAATATTTTACATATATTTATTTATATATATATATTTATTTATATATCTATATATATAAAAAAAAATGTATATAAAACTGGGAATTGCCATTTCCTCCATTAGAAAGAACTTCTTCCACTCAGTCCTAAGCATATCCTTCTCCCCCAGCCAAAGCAAAATTCAATGTTTTGTTATTCTTTCTTGGTCTAGGAGACCTAAATTTCATTCAGTCTTGACGTTATTCGAGCTGTTTCTAGTGTTTGAATGGGTAACAACTGAAACACACAACCTGTTTTCTTTGAATGTTTATCTTTATAAATTCATACCTTGCCAGTCAGCCCAGCTACTCGGTGATTTAGAGTAAGCAGCCTTTCCTTGTGTCGCCATGGAGTATAATCCTTAGTATGTAGTAAAACTAAACCCATACATATTTCTCTGCATCCATGACTTATTTTGAGTATGTGAGTAATGATGAAACTACATTGTTTGAGGTCACTGGGGGAAAGAAGACCTAACAAAGAGTTGTTTGTGACAAAAGGAGTTCACAGGCATCTTGGTGAGTTTATCACCACCTCGCCAACAAATCTGGACAGATAATAGTTTAGGGTCTTCAGCATGTGAGGAAGGAGACAAGGTTAAGTTTTGGCTTTTTTCAGCAGTTCTTTCTGGCAGCCGTTCATTGCATTTGTGTGGCATTAGAAGACTGTGGATTAACACATGTTTTGTCGTGCTTGTGTACCTTCCATGTGACTGAACATTTGTCAGATTTGCTTTTTTGCAAACTTTTGCTTTGAACTTGTAGATCAGATAAGAAAACATTTCTGAAAATAAGACCTAAAATCAAAGGATTTCTGTGTAAATTTCTCCTATCTTATTCAAAACTGGCAACATTTACAAACAGTGCCTCACTCCACCTGAACTCCAGCTCCAGTTTTACATCAACTGTGAATTCAAGCAAAACCCTATCCCAGAGCAACCCCCTGCATCACAAGCATTCATGCCACGTAACTTGAGGCCTCTCTAAATAAATCTTCCAGTGAAGCCGTTTTGCTTTCTTTTCAGAATTTTTAATAAGTGCTTCACACTCTTCTAGTACAACCTCTAACTAGGAATGAAGTATGCTAGATTTGTATTTGTGGAGGTACAGTAAGTGTATTCCTCTGAGAACAGCAACTCTTTTGTTCAGAATGACAAATGCCCCAAAGTGCTAACAATCATGAAGCATCCTCGTGGCTTTCTTGTGGTGTGTAGTCCTCGAAATATGTCATAAAGAGGAGTAACTCATGCTGCCTCCTTAAAGATGGAGAAGCAGAAGATGGTTAAGTGGTTTGATCAACTTGTCGGGAGAGCTGGGGACAGGGAGTGCCTTGACAAACTTGGCATTCTGTGCCAGTGCCTGTGACCGTGCTGCCTAAGTTCACGTGCAGCAAGTTGGTGCACGTTTCCTGATACACAGATAGCCAGAAGCAGCCTGCAGGTATAAACAGTGACACAACTGTGATTTCTGTTCAGGGACAAGCTTCTTTTTCCTCTTACAATTTTCCACAAAACAGTCTGATATTTAAAACATCATCCAGTATATCTGGAAATGTGCAAAATGAACAAATGGGCTTATTTTCTCTTCTCCCACTGCTAAATACATAGTTTCCCCAACCATATATTAGGCCATTTCTGAGGTAATACATATAATTCAGTGACAAATCCACTTCAGCCTTCATAATGCCCTTCGTTTTTACTTCAAAACATTCGCTGACTCTCATGGATTTGTACTATTTAACACCCAGATAAAGGTAAGCTGCCTTTTTTAATAACGATGGATTACATTTTCTCGTTACATGCTCTGATTCAATTGGATTTTTCACTATGAGCACATCTATTCCAGAGAAAACAGTAATGCCAGTGTGAGAATAATTATAGTTATTAGAAAGGCAAACAATCTAAAACAAAAATTAACATCAACAGAAATTAAGTTACTGCTTTACAGGCCTGCTTTTTCCTTCCTTTTGCAGAAGTATCTCTACATTTTTCTTTTCTTTACAAGTGTATTATTAGAAACAATGGAGAGAGACTGTTGGGTGAGACCTTTCCTACTACACTGGGGCACTGCCAAAACTCTCTCACAGAGGTGACTGCCGGTGCAGAGGAGAGCTTCCACGCCCTTCAGAGTAAGGCTGTTCCTTGCTAGCGCCCCAAGGGGGATGAAGTTGTGATGAGATAATACCCCAAACTCCTCTCTGAAGACGGCAAGCCAAGTTTCTTTAAGGGATTACAGCGGTGGATGTATTTCTGTATGAAAACTGCAAAAGTTCTGGTGACTTTCTGGCCCTCACAGAGGTTCAATGCTTAAAGTGAAATTTGCCGAGGGGTTTGGTGTCCACCTAGCTGCATCTAGCCTTGCTAACAGGCTGCAGTGCTGGGGACTAATGCATCAAAGCATATAATATACCCTATGAATGTTGGAGTACATCTCTCTCCGCTTAGGAAAGCTTTTGACCATTTAGCTAAGTCCTACTGAAGGAAACAGCAGCTAAACGTGCACCAAACTGGGGAGTTGCTGAAAAGCTTTGGCTGAACTGGGGCCTTAGACAGTCATTGCTTCTTCATATGGGCAAAAAAGGTCAACCCATTAAAATGTGTACTTTAAATGGCTTCTCCGCTGAAATTCATCCAAGAAGATTTACACACTCTAATATATTTTGAGATGTTCCTCTGGGCAGAATACCATGCAGCCTGCACACCTGTCCTGCTGGACAGATGATCTCCAGGGGAGAAGAGCTCGTAAAGATCTGGTTATTTGTTTAGCCACCCTGTCTCAGACATATGGAATTATATAACCTTGTTTTTGTAGGATTACTTTGCTAAAATAATATGAATATCACGTTTTTCCCTCTAAAACATATTACAATATAATGTTGCCCTGAGAGAGAAAAGGGGAAGATGTGCAGCTCCTCCTGTTTCATTTCCTGCTTTCACGGATTGTTGTGTTACTAAAATATTTTTATTACAGAAGAACTTGAGGCAATATACATTGTTTGTCAGAGGATTATTTATAGTCCCTTTAAGCTGAATTTCTGTAATGAAATCCATTTACAGACATTCCACAGTGCCCTATGGTTACTTGCTTATGCAAATGAAATGTGACCCTTGAAATAAGCCTCTTGCCCTTGCTGTCACCCTCCTTGGCTTCAAAGGTCTACAGACAATCGCTTCTTAAGTGAGTGGGGTTTTTTATTTGGTTTCGAGTGGGGAAAGAAGAAAATGGAAAAAGAAAAACCTTTCCATTGCATGGTTTTCTTTCAGAGACTCACAGTGACTGACTGGTTTTGTGAGATAATGCTCATTTATTTTAGATGTTAATAGGAATCCTTCACTTATAAACATTCTTCTTAGATTCTACCCTTTTAAAAGAGAGATTCTCATACAACAATTTTGGAAATATTCAAGAGACTTAAGTACCTGGATTTAGGTTTTCTTCCCCAGTTGAACTTTGGATTCCAAATTCAGATATCTGGTTTCAAAAGTCGTACTTCTGGGCTCACAGATGTGCAGTTTCAGCCTGACTCACCTGCAGAGCCAATTCTACAGTGGCCTGTGAGAAAAAAATGGTGTGAAATTCTGCCCTGTAAAAATGCTCTTATTTTATGGCTACGCTTGCAGTAACCTGCACTGATAGAAATGACTGAGTGAACAAATACATGCAATACAGAAAAGATATGACGACCCAACTCTTTCAGAGATGTAGAGAGGACAACTTTTAACAATAATTGTTCTACATCTTTAGTTATTATCATCTTCTGTCAGAAAATTCGAGAGAAGGGACCATAACACAATAATAAGGGCTACATTCACAGTTGATTGCAGATCCCAAGTCGCCACATTACTTCTCTTTCATATGTTTCTGTAATCACTGGCATGTTAAAATTTAGCATGCAACATCATGGCACTGACAGTAATAGTTTTATGATTTTTTTTTAATATTCCTAATGGTTCACGACCTCTTAAATTAAGCAAAACGGTCATAAAAATAATGAAACATTCTGACTGCAGAGAGTTCTGTATGGATAGAAAGATTAAGGGAAATGTACCTTGAGATGGTTAGTTAGGTTCTTTTCAAAGAGGAATATTTCAACAAAAGCCAGAGGCAAAACGACTTCTTTCTCATTTTGATGTATGACATCTGTAAATAAAAGAAAGTGACTTCAAATGAACCAGGCTGTCCACAATGATGGTATCTCAGCTATAGCACTTGTCAGGAGCATAGTAGACTTCCTTATCACCTATCTAGTTTCTTTTTAAGTTTCATTGTAAGTGGAAGTTGACTGCCTGGAGTTATGGTCCACTTATGGCAATTGTGGATCTCTCATTTACTTCAGAATTATCCGAATAGCAGTGCATGAGAGTCTAGACAGCTTTTGCTGGATCTTATTATTTATAGGTGATTCCAGCTGGTTTTTATTACAAAATATTTTTATCTTAAGGCCACGTTGAAGATAAGTAGACAGCCGTGACCCCACATAATCCTGAGGCCCTTTGCGGTAAGTGGTGCTCCAAAAAAATGTGAGGCAACAGCTGAGATGGTGTGAATAGAGGGCTGCAGCCCCGCATGCATTTTATAACCTGTGCAAGAACGTGGGGGAGAGTAACTCCCATAACTCCATGGACTCGGTGCTTTTTACCTCTTCCTGGGCGTCCTGCAGTCAGCACAATAGTTCAGTGCCATTGTCCAGGGACCAGAATGGAGCTCCAGGTTCCAACATTTCACCATTCTTCTGTGTTCTGCAGGTGTCAGCAAAATGGGGCTCCCGACCCACTCTAGCGTTTGTTACCCCAGTCTAGAATGGGGTCTGGACAGAGAGTCTAAAGTTCCATCACTGTGACAAGCCACAGAAACATTGACAGAAAAAGCAGCTAGAAAACTAGAGAGTAGGGAAAGAGGTTTTGTTGGTCCATTGAGAATATGAAATTACCTCAGAGAAGGAGGAAATGAGGTGGGAGAATAAAAGCGGTTTTGAATGAACCTTTGGTTCTTTTGTTTTAGGAATTAAAAAATAATTACATGGTATTATTATTATAATTATTATGGAAAAATTCTTCCTTGAACAAATTACCTTTATTTTTGCATCTTCCACAGGATTCTCCTGGGTAAATGTGATAGGAAAGTCATTTTACAAGCAGGTTTTTCTACTTTTTCATTGACTTTCTAGAAATACAACAGAGAAAATTGAGATCCAATTTGTAAAAATAGTGAATGTGCATGAGTGCATCTGAATTCCAAGTTAGACCTGACTATAAAAGAGAGAAGACAATTCTAGTACACTGCAAAACCAAGAGCCAGTGTCTCAAGGTCTGGATAAGCACATGAATGAATGTTGTTACTTCACGTTCACCTCACTTTCTTTGCAATGACAGGTCAATATTTGTGATACAGCTGGATACAGTATGGGTAGGACTATGAGGAAATAAATCATTCAGAATACATATCAGATCAAGAATAACATTCACGGTAACAATGCCTAGAGCTACTCACTCAACAGTGACACTAAGACTAATGTGGCTTTGCTGTAAAGTGGGTATCATCTGTCCAACAGCCTCTGGAACACACAGGGTGAGTAAATAGCACATACCGTATTGTATGGCTGCAGGAGAGCTGAAGTGAAGTTATACAGATTTTCAACAGCTATGGAAACTTTTGTGTCAAGACAGGGCCTCAACTTCCTTGGCATATAAAATTTGTGTAAACACTTCCTGGTGAGTAGGTTGGCGCAGTAGGCTTTTAAGGTCCTGCAGAGTGAGAATGCATGAAGACATAGATCCTGATGAGCTCAATTATCTTCTCCCTGTGACTTCTACATAGGTTAGAGTTGTGAGTATCTATGTCAATAAAAGCATGATCTCCTGCTGTTTATGGACAGATCTCATGAGAATTACTTGTGATTTTAGTATGCTTTCAGTGTCAGGCATTGTTTTCTTCCATTAAAATTAAATACCTCATTCATTAAGAAATGCTCAGTTGCTTGTTGAAATATGTCTCTTCACCTGACTGTGTTTTGTCTAGGATTACTTGCTTGCAATGAAGTGTGTCAATATGATCCCCCAGAGTACAAGTGCTGACTTCCTTTTTAGGAGCACCGCAGATGATATGAGTGTTCATTCTCCTGGATGCTCATCAGTCAGGTGAAGTGGAGAGTTGAGATGCAGGCTCTTAATTCACATAAATATCCTGGAGTTCCCACTTGAGTTAGCTGGCTGGCTAGATGTAATAAAAATTAAGAGTACAAATGCTGCACATACTTCAGCTGGCAGCCACCTGCTTTACTGCAGAAAACAGGATAATCCTTTTGTCTGATGAAAGTCCTTCACCACTTTCCCACAGTTCCTTTTGTGCTCCACAGAAGCCAACAAGTTCTCCTGCAATCTTCTGGAGATAAAAAAATAAATAGAGAGCTATGTAGAGGAAAAAAGCTGCAGTCTACCCCGCAAAAGCTATAGCTCCCCACCAGGCTTGTTCTGAATCCCAGTGGAAGGGAGAACATACAGCTTTCTGCTACATGAGTGAACCTGCTGCCCAATACCTAGAGCTGATCACCAAAGCTAACCTTGCAAGACTAAATTGGGAATTTTTTCCATCCATCTTCTTCAGGGATTACTATTTCTAATCAAAGAATGCCTATAAAGTATAAAAAAAATGGATTAAACCAGCCTTTTGCCCTCACCAAATTCTATAAAACCTGTCACTGAATGACATGCCATACAGATATGAATTCCTTTCTTAATATGTAGGCTGGGAGGAGGAGAAAGAAAGAAAGAATGGAGTTCACAGTGACAGAGCTCTAAGAGACTCTCAGAATTACTTTTTCTTCGTATTTTCAGCATTCATTTCTTTTAAACATTGACCAGAGGTACAGAGTGTAAAACCAGCTGTGCTTATTTCTGTACTGCAAAGTTTGGTTAGATTTGAACTCTTTGTACTGAAACCTACTCATCTTTCAAACATATGTTATTCTTCTTTTTTTTTTTTCAAAGTCTACGGTCTCACCCTAGCAAAGCACCACTTGTGTGAGTCAGTGGGGTTTGTCGCCTGGGTAAGGACTACTGTGTCTTTGTTACAGAGAAGCCCAGCTGAGCTATTTATGCCAGCAAGGACTATTTGCAAGTAATTTTCAGGATGCAGCTGCACTGTGAAAAGAACTGTATAGTCTATAAAAATAGTGGGTATGCCTTGTAATCTTAAAGTCCTGGTATGTTTGCATGGAAACTCCACTAATGTCCCTACATTGTTTCTTATGACCTCACAGAGGAGCAATGTACTTTCAGGAAGTCTATTCCCAGAGCTTGCCAGGGTCTGACATTTTAATCATGGAAAGCAATTCATCTCATTTTCAATGCTAACTTAAGGATGACTTAATCGAATGGCAAAAATGTACCTAATGGTGCTTAATTACATGACTAGAACAAATGAAAAAAGATATATTTGATAAAACACAACTGAACTGTGAAAATCATTGTAACATAAGAGTTATTCCATTATCTTTGAATCAATTTGGACATTTAAGATTGGCCTCTTGGGGAAGGCAAGATTTTTCAGTGAAATACAGTTTGGATGCAGCATCTCACCTTTTAAAATGTTTTATTTCCATCCCAAGTTCTATTTTACCTTAGAGAATATTAGATGAAATAACATTTTCATGAAACTATGAAGTTATATTTCTGCTTTATAGTTCCAAGACAAACCAACTGACTTTTAAAGATGTTGCTCCCCTATTTGGCTGATGTTTTGGGGTTATATTGTTTTAAAATCCTGTGTTTCCAGTGCTCTCTATGTGATCCTTTCCATATTTTCCTGAGCGGAAATTATTAGGCTAGGACATTAAACAAAAATACATGCATAACCTATAGATCATTATTCCAACATATTCCAAAAGTACCTTTTATTAAGAAAAAAAAATTACTTGGCTTCCACATATAGTGTTACTAAAAGCTAATAAAATTTTATATGCAAAGGGGTTTGCATAGTGATCTATGCACTGCGCTGACTACACTGGTGTGGTATCAGAACACTGAACTCACCCAGAGTAAAGCTGAGAACTAGTAAAAAACAAATATAAAATTTTTGACTGTTTACTTATTTCCTTATAGGATTAAAGAAAAAAAGTAAGGCAATTTTACATATTCACCAGGAAAGAAGGTATCACTTATTCTGGTGGCTTTCAGCACAGAGAGGTGCGTTGGCTACATGGGTAGTCAAGGATATCACCAGATCTGGGGCAGGGCTGCTCCTGGCTGCAGAATATCGACAGTGCCTTGTTTGTAGGAGAACTACATCAGTTTATGTTGTGTCAGCATCTGATGTGCATGCAGATCTCACAGACTTCATTTCAGCAGCTACACCTCCCAAGAAGTTCTGTTCTTGGTCTGAGAAATTAGTATACGGTATTAGAGAGAGAGAGAGAGCAAAGGAGAGATGAAATAAAATATTACCAGAATGAAATGGGCTGTGTATAAAGCTCTGAGAAGCTAAACACAACTTGAAATTGAAGGTAGAGGGTTCTTCAAGTGCTGAGCTATTTCTGTAATGCCCAAACTCATCTTGCTCAACTTTACATGCCTGCAGTATGAGAAGCTGCACAAAAGAGGCAGTGCTGAAGATCCTTCCTCTTTGTTGAGCCAGGTGAGAACATAGACTGATTTCCTCCTCGAGCACCCTACTGCATTGCCTCAGTTTCACTTGGAGCTCCCTTCCCAATGGCAGTATCGTGGTCCCACCTTAGCATCTGCTTTATCAGCAGCATTGGCATGTGAAGAGCCCTTCACCATATTCTCATAGTCGTCGGATAACCACAGCCCTGCTCTGGATTTGTGCTCTACCCTCTAATGGAGAAAAAGCTCATCCTCCTCCTGCTCTGTAGTACCTTGCTGATCAAACCCCTGGCCCTTTCTGGCATTAAAAATCTGTATCTCAGATGCATACAAAATGCATTAAAATTTGATGCATTATAAAAGCTGCATCTCTAGCACAGGCCATCGTAAAGGAAAATAGTATTAATAACAAAACACGTAGCAAAAAAGGGAGTTCCAAAATTCAGGTAGGTCTATAATGGGTGAAATATGTTAGGGGGAAAGTCTCAGCTGTGAGGGTGGTGAAGCACTGGAGCCAGTTGCCCAGAGAAGTTGTGGCTGCCCCATCCCTGGGAGTGCTCAAGGCCAGGCGGGATGGGGCTTGGAGCAACCCGCCCATGACAGGGCATTTGGAATGAGATGATCTTTAAGGTCCCTTTCAACTCAAACCATTCTGGGACTCTATTATTCTAAGAGTTTGTGCTTTAGATATCTTAATATGTGTTTGTATTTTACAATTACTCTAACCAGTAGCAATCAATGATTTACAGAGGATTCCTTGGATAAGGCTGTACAGTAATACAGTTATTTAAATATAATTTTCAAATTACTGGATAGAAATATGTGACAATATTTTTGTTAAGCACTAATTTTGTAGAGATTCCTTACCAAAGCACTGACAGTCCCTTTTTAGTCACTTGTCATCAGCCTGGCATTTGACTACAAGTTTTATCACAATACAGTGCATATAAGAAAGTAGCCAACACTGTGTAGCTAGTAATCAAAAAGAAGAGCTTGTGCATCACAGTTGTCCTAGCTGAGATTCAATTATTCTTTATGCATTTTGGTCAATGTAATGCTTCTTCTACAGCTTCCACCTTCAGAGGTGTTTCGCAGAGAGCTGCAGATGTAATGCTTCTAAATAGAAAACTGACTAAACCAAAACGGGGCAGATTGTTGTCAAGACAGATATTAGGACTGTTCAGAACAGCAAAAGGAATAATTGTATGAAATTATAACAGTTATAATTTCTATCATTCCTTATTAAAAATAAGGAGACTATAGTTAAGTACATATTTCATAGTACATCACAAACAAATAGCACCCTATGTAGCTCTGTCAAATTGTACCAAAACAGGGCAAATGTGTACTTCAGCAACTTTCAAGGGTTAAAATATCATGACACATTATATATACATTTATACCAAAGGCCAGAGGGATAGTAGTCCCATTTCTTAATCGCTGTGGCATTTTATGGAACTTCTGCCTCTTTATGGTTCTGTGACTTCCCTCATTCAGGAAGGCCGGAATAAAAAAAGGTCAAAATAGATGTCAGCCCAAGCAATTATGAAAGAGAGAACTTGGACATGACCCTGAGATTAGAAATGGTGACCTGTCACAGTAACAGGGGAAAACCTGCCATGCTGCCTTTATGTCAAATACAAACTACCATGGCAGTCTTAAAATGTGCTCTCATTTATTTGCATTTTAATCTCTTTCACCTCTAATATTGGGCTTTCCTTCTCATCTTCTCTCTTCTGCCGTACGCAGATGGCTCAGATGGCAGAAGATAGGCAGAGAGTTTAGAATATCCACATCTCTTGCAAAGAAAGGTCTTGGGAAAATGGATCAAAAACTTATTTGCCTGGACATGAGGACCAGGAATAACACAGCAAGAAAATTGTGGCCTGACTCTGAACACTGCAAGAAATAGTCTAGGGTTCCTTGAAGGTCAATGATATCTTGATCTCAGGTACAAAACATCCTCAAAAACTATGTAAATTGGAATGGAAGAAGAATCTGAACAGAACCAGATTTGAAAGTGAAATTTTCCTCTTTTTTTTCATATTTAATGTTTAATCATAGTAACATAGAAACATGTCTTGCTATTTTATTTTTTTTTTATTTACAAAGGAGATGTTTTAAGTTGTTTTGGTTTTTAAACATGATTTGAATTAACTATGTCATCTTTGGACTCAATTCCTTACATAGGGAAGCATTTTCTCTGCAGTACATCTTTTATTTCACAGTTAACCATCCATGGAAAGAATATTGTGCAAGAAATAAAGTTCATTTTCACTGGTAAAACATGAGGCCACGCTAACAGAACACAGGGATGGAGTGTTTAACTGGGCCATGAGTCAGAGATTTAGCAGCAGCATGGCAAATTCTCATTAGAGAATGGGTTTTCTGCTTGCCACTCTTTAGCCAAAGAGAGGGCCCTATTCTCAGAGGTCATCAGCCTGGCCATCAAAATTCTGATATGCAAAGTACCAATGCTTTCATAGCATAGAGTTGCCTTTTTTCACCAGGGCAAAAGACTTGATTTCTTTACTATTCAGCAAATTAAAATGTTTAGTTACAGGGTTTATGGTGGTTGCACCTCAAAAGTTTCTTCTTTGCCTCCAGGCTCTTCCTATGTCAGTCTTTTTTTCCTATCTCAACAGCAGAAAAGTCTCATTTGACATCTGTACATGCTTTCTGTAAACAATCAATATTCACTATTCAGAAGGGCAGGTGTTTCTCTATAACTTTTTTACATTCTGGAAATTAATACAGTAATGTTCATAGTGCATTGCTAAGTCTGATTTCCTAACAATTACATTATCACCAAAGCTCTGAACAAGTGAGATTAGATCTGCCCCCTCCTGCCTTGCTGGGACAAGTTCATGGTTATTCCAAAAGGTGTGGCTTGGTTATAGAAGTCCTGTTTGCTGAAAAACAGATGTCTGGAGATTGAACATCCTAGGAGCGGTATTCTTGATAAATTTAAACATTGCCCTCCCTAATCTGAACCCCAGATGTATGTGACTACCTGTGAACAGTATAACCTTTTTGCCCCACTCCAGAATAGCTGCTATGCCAGGGATAGGAAGTAGAGGAAAATCTGTAACAAAAATCAAACTTGAACATATGAGCTAGGTCTAATGAAGTGTTAGAGGAAAACCTTAAGAGAAACGTTATACAGATTACATAAATTTGTAGTTGGTGTTCTGCCATTTTCCTGTCTTCTCTAACTTTTACTAGGGTAAGGCTCAGAATTACTGTTGAAGGTAAAGGGCCTTTTTGCTGTCTAACACTGTTGGCAGGGAGTCAGCCGTCTTTTGCTCTCTATCTATCTACTGCTTGCAAGACTTCATGTACGAAAACACACTGCCCTATGAATATATGTTACATGAGTAATAGGACAAATCCTGCCATGGCTACTAAAGCAAAGAGCTGTTACTTAAAAAAAAAAATTAATTCTGTTCCTTATTTTTTTTTCTATTGCTACCTTTCCCAGATCCTGAAATGTTGACCAATACGCATTTCTAGACAGCTCCCTGTATCTGTATCAAAATAGCTGCTCTGCTGCACATACACTTCATAAATATAAAGTTACTTCCTGTTTGTACCTGCTGTACTTTTGACTGTAGCATATCACTGAAATGTTGCCTAGGAAATGTCTGTCTGATCTCAGTTCGGGAAAAACTTTTCTTACATTTGCTATCATGTAAAAACACAGAAGTAAATATTTTCATCAGTAACATTTGAACGTCCACTTGGTAGTGTGGATACTGCACATGGAATGTAACTGAGATTCAGAACTTATGTGCTGTACTCTTTTCTTCTTCCAGAAATTAAGGTTAAGAAAATACAAGATCAGAGGATATGTAGAGACCATCTCAAAATTGCTGCCCTTACGAAGTGCTTCTAAGCTTTGACAGGAACACCTAGTACACAGCGTATAAAAACAGGCATCCTTCCAGTTGCATTGTGAGTCTGAATGTACATTCAGAACATTCCCTGTGATTTTTGTCTGATCATCAGTGGATCACACAATAGGGAAACCAGAAATACGCTGTGTCCTTCCAAACCTGCTGTGAACAAAGTACAACCTGAAAATATCTACGTGACTGCAGGGGTAAGGACTGGAGCACAGTTTGTATAAAAGCAAATAGATGCCATAATCAATCATGTTGATAATTTTATTTTGCAACTAATATTCCTTCAAAATATGTATTTTTTTCCTGGACTTATATAAAGAGATGACACTTCGAAGCTCTTGTAAATTTCCATTAATTTGACTTCTATCCCTTATTGTTAATACTGGGAACAACATTGAAAAATAAATACATATGCATGCAATTTAGGACTCTCTGATATAGAACAATTGCAAAGTAGGTAAAAGAACAGTGTGTTGGCAGTTGGTGGTTTTAAATTGAAGTTTTTTAATTGAAAAACTGATCTTGCAGTTTCATGGGTGTATCTGTATCAAATAAAGGAGGTATAACTTTTACTCTTAGAGGTTGTGATTGCTTTTAAGAAATCAGACAAGTGGGTGCAATTTTTTTCTTGAAAGCTACATCTTATTTTGATCACTCATCTTAACAGCCTTTTTAAAAGTAAGCCTTCTACCTAAATATGAAAGTTAACTGTTGTTTCAGGATGAGATTCACACATGCTGATGTGAAACCCATTTTTACAATGGGTGTATTTGTCTTATCAGATGGGGAGTAGAAAAGAATAATGAGTGTAGTACTCCTATATTCAGAAGGCCTGAAATTAAATATAATATGGTTCATAACAACCAAATTTTTGCAACCAGCATAACTTTTCAGTTATAGTCTTTATGAAACAACAGACACTCTTGTGAAGTAACAAAAAAGTTATAGTATGGAGAGAAACAGCAAGATATTGTTCATGCACAAGGTGTGTAGTAATAACTCTATAGAATATTTTATTACCGAATGCAGGTAAATATTGACTCAAAGAGCAGTACCATAACAGTAGTAATAGGTGGTGAGGCAGCTCTCCAAAGCAGCCTAGCTGAAATACCTAACATTAGGTTTTGATAGCCAGTGGTCAAGACTAAGACCGCAGTGGAAAGACTCCTTCATTCCTCTATTATTGGATTTTTAATGCTTATTGTCATCTCCACAATGAAAAGAATGACAAGCCTGTGTGTTGTTCTAGAGATCTGGTCACTGGAGTTTTCCTGTTACTACTCAACCATGGAGCTAGTACCAACCTCTCAGTGTGATAGTGCAAGCAAAATCAAAATTCTTTCTTTATTGCATTCTATTAAGTGTCATTCAACTCCAAGTCTGTCAGAAGCTCTGTGGTGGATACGGGAGCTGCACCAGGCAGCTTCAATGGATGTTGGTGAAAACTGGGGGGGAAGAGAGGGAGAGTTGCATCAATATTCAATGTTATGTTCAATTCTCTCAGCTGGCCCCACATGTGCATGGAAAATTGGAAAGAAGCTAGTTCAAAAAAACAATGGAGGGAAGAATGTGGTTAGAGAGTCTGTGGAGAGTCTGTTAAGATGATAAGGGAAAGAGTTGACCTGGAAGTATAGGAGTGGCTGGTCAAACCTATGGATAGAAAAAGAGCTTTGGGAAGGCATTGAGAGAGACAATCAGGTACTGATCCTCTGCCTGAAACTTCTGAGCATTGCCACACTGAGAGGACACTGTGAGAAAATGCCTCTTTCTGTAGCACAGCACTCAACCGGGTGAGAAAAAAAAAGGCAGACTTGTTCTCAAAGTAGCTGGAATAATTTTGACTTCAACTGTGTTCTGGCAAGTGCCAATTATATCTGTCTTTAAAACCACAAAATTTAAGTCTACCAGGAATAGACTTTTTCATGAGTTATATTAACATCATTCTGTTTAAAGAATGAGACGTTGCTCACTATACTGCAGTACTTCATGGGCCAGAATGTGTAAAAATTGTATTTACGTTTGAGTTGTGATTAAATGCATGATGCCCATCAAAGTTTCTATCTCCTATGTATGTAAAATTTGAAAAGACATGACTTTTTTTCCTTAGTGAATGCTGGAAAATATAAAGCATGATCAGGTTTCAGCACTGGATATGGGAAAGACATTGTTCATCAGACAGAGTAAATTGCCCAGAACTTTTGTCTAATGGGATTCTGATTGAAGAAATTTCCTTAAACGAAGTATTTTCTGAAAAAAAAAAAAAAAAAAAAANAAAAAAAAAAAAAAGAGCAACAAACTGGTATCCACATCTTGCTGGCTCACTTTCATTCATATTTAGAGCCTCAATATCCATTTCTAGATAAGATTAGGTAAAAGTTTTAAATTGAAAACTCATTTATGTAGCATAAAAACTCTTCTTTTTCTGATACTAAAAAGCGCATGCCAAATAGCCTGTTTTCCAGCAAGTAAAAACTTCCCTAGAGGTGTAACAACAGTTATGGTTCTACATTCAGTGAAGTAAGTAGGCATCTTTGTAAGCCTGGAACCACATTTTTTTTCAGGTGAAATCCAGCAATGACATTGACACCTCTCATATACCTGGGGAATCTGTGAGCAATGGATTAAAATATAGCATAATTGGCTGGGTAGTACAATCTTCATCCTTCCTACTAATAGAACTGAATCATGTCAGATACAGGGTCTTGGCTCTGAACTATGGATCCAAATATTTTTCCAAGGATACTTTTGCTAGAACCCTCTATGTGTGGACATAAAGCTCACAAGGAAGAAGTCCGTACAATATGACATCAGTTCAAAGAAATCCAGATGAAACTGTGAGTTGTTTGGTTGGTTGGTTCTAGTGAATTCTCACGCACATCAAGCCCCTGAAACTGTCTATCGCTTGCTTCAAAGAAAAAGAGTCAGAAAGAAGCAAAGTTAAAAAGTTACCAGTGGCCATTATATGTCACGAAAATGAACACAGTTGTACGTTAGTGATGTTGGATGGCACCACACCATTTTCCTTAGTGGTTCTGTCGACTAACAACAAGCTTTGCCTGTAATAATGCCGTTGACCTTGACCCTATTAGAAGGCTCACCTTTGGCTTACAGCACACAGTTCAACCTGCAATCAATTACACCCAAGCAAGCTGTCAGTAGCTGAGAGTGTTGCACAGATTGTTTATCCTAATGTTTATCTGATAAATATTCACAAAGGTTGAGATGGGGAATCACATACAGTCAAAATAAACAGCTGGTCAGAGATTCTTAGCACAATAGCATTTGTTTTCTCTTTATAATTACTAGAAAATCTTACAGTTTTGTTGAACATGTGACCGATGAAATCTATCGAGATATTTTCAATTACTTCGATTTGTGGTATGCTGTGAACAGTCATTTCTTCCTTTTCTCTTTTCTCTCTCCCCACTTTAGTCTCCCAAGGACAGCAGTTATTCAAACCTAAGGATATCACTGATTGAAGAGGTCTTGTAGAATTACAAAAAAAAAAATATGATGGAGCAAATGAGATTTTTTCAGGACTGTTTTGAAATAGGAAAATGTAAAAAAAAAATTTTTTTTAATTAAAAAAAATTAAAAAGGGCCACAGTAGATTGCTGAAGTAATGAGCAGATTCATTACAATGAGCAGATTGAAAGATGAGAAATTAGTAGATTGCTCTTCGATAAATCCAAATAACCACTGATTCACTCATTTGCTGAATGAATCAGAGCAAACTACCTCAGTGGTAGGAAGACGAGCAAAAATCTGCAAGACATATTAGGAGATGCAGAGAAATGATCTCATTGCCTCCACCCAAAGGTAAAGCTAAGGCTCGTACACTTCCTTGAGAGCATTGGGCATGACAGGGAAGTAGATGAAGTGGAACATTTCCTTTCAGACATAGATCTTCCTGCTGTGCTCTGCATCTTCCTTGTGGTTCAGAATGGATTCCCACAGTGTGGGCTGCGTGACCCTGCCTTAGCTCTGTGCACAAACTGAGACACCATGGAAAGCCAGGAGGCTGCTGGCAGAGCCGCTGCAGCGTGTGGTACCAGTTCTCTCATTTGTGTACTGACTGTCTTCCCTCAGTCATCCCCAAGCAGTTAATTGTCTTTCATTCAGCAGTCATTCCTGTCACTATACTCTACTGTTATACATCCTGGTGCTGGCAAATTAAATCAGAGAAGGGAACTGCTGCCAGATTTTTTTGTGAAGGACATTGGCCTGAAATCGCCAGTGCCAGAAAGGCCAAAGGTACAGTTTAAACCTCCTGTAAACTTCAACTGTGTGGTCTTGATTGGATCTGAATTCAGAATTTTCTTTGTGGTTGCTGACAACCCTTTGACCAAATTAACCTTTTATATTCCCTGGCTATTCCAAATGTTGCCAATGACCGCTGGACCTTCTTGGTCCTGTGTACAAAAATAAAAGCAATTTTTGTGATCCAAAATTAAAATTATTTGTAGGTATATGTGATGGTAGTTATCCTAAAGGGTAAAGACCACCTTAGGTATTGTTTCTTACTTTGTTTTGAGACTTGAGGAAGCCTCAGGATTTAAGTCTGGTAATTAGAGAAGGTATGGATGGTATTTTGAATCATTTATGCAGTGCTCTTTAAAAAGTTAGATAAAAAATTAGCTGCCAGCTTGTTATATGAATATAAGCAGGTAAGATTTATTTTTTTGATGACAGCACTGAAGCTTGATTAAAATCTCTTTATTAAACTAGTACAACTGGAAAAAAAGGCAGCGTGTGCTTGTGTGAGAATGGTACAGTTTATTACAAAGCAAAAACTTTGTCTAACAGCACAACAAGAAATAGTAATTGTGCATCATCTAGGCAGATAATCCATTTAAAGTAAGTAATGGATTGAGCACCTTCAGGCAGTGCTTACATTGTGCATTTTGTTGGAAGGAAGGTGAGAGTCACATGAATGGCTGTCAGTGAAGCAAACACAGGGACCTGAGCAAACCCTTCACGTTTCTAGGAAGACACAGGTGCTCTTGCAGATACTGGAGGCCATACTGGAGACTATGTTGAATGTGCAAATATCGTGTTTATTTATGTACTTGAACAGGTTTTATAGTTAATTAGGCCCGATCCTTCCAGTATTTGTATACTGCTTATCTTGAGAATGCAAGCAAGAGCTCCACCAAAAAAAAAAGGGTGTAGATGTTGTACCTGTGGCCATGCTGAAAAAACGAAATCCTATACAAGCATATGGCTTTCTGGCTACATTGAACCAGCTTTAAAAATCCCCTCTCGTGGGGATAAACTTGGATTTGCAGAAGGCAAGAAAAGATTGACATCTGTAGCTGCACATAACAGCTTTTCGGGCATGATTAATGGAAAGAGGTCAGCTATGAATATGATATGATGACAAAATTTAATCAGTATGACCACACATAGGCATAAAATATAGAAAAATAAAGAACTTCAGTTGAAGACTTTGAGATCTATTAGAAATCGTACATAAATATTATATTGGTAAAAATCAAACCTCTTGTCAGTTAACATTCATTTAATGAATGACTTCTTCACTTCTGGAACAAAACCTTTACTTGTGGAAAACATGCATATATTGTATACCCATACTTTCTAAATTTATTATAGTGTTTAGGAAAACAACAGATAGATGTATACATAATGAGAGTAACTACAGTGTCTGTTTCAGTTAAGTTTGCGTTGCAACTAGATAGGTTGTCTTTTGTCCTCCAGAAGTTTGTAAACAGCTCCATCTTCAGGCATCATTCCCTCTGCTAAAAAAGAAAAATGCAACAATCATAGCACAGCCAAAGCTTTCAGAGACCTGTTAGCACTTTGCAGTTTACATTAGCTTTTAGCAGTTAAACCAATGCAATGGTCTCATATAACCCCTTCTCAGACATATTAAGCTTAAAGAAAATCATTGGGATTGAACCAAGAGTCTAATGAATTCTGGTAGGTTGATGGCAAAGTAGATGTATGACAGGAGTACATTTGCCTACATCTAAATTAGACTGAAACTGCATTGCCACCACTAGAATGTCCTTCTGCCAGCAGACAGATCCCAAAGTACTCAAATCATGTCAAATCAATTTTTAAAATGTGTATGTGGCTAAACAAAAATGAATGAAGTGAGGGAGGCAGCCTTCAGAAAATGTTAACGTACAGGAGATGAAATATCTAAAAATCTTGGAGAGGGCATATCTCCCAAAATCAGGCCTGCAGAATGGCCTTTTTATGAACATTCAGTGTGAGAATGAAAGACATAATTTCACATGCTTGCAGGAGTGTAAATGAGGTGTTCCTTGGATATTGAGGAGAATGTAATTCTATTGTCTGATGGGTGTTTTTCTTCCCAGTGGCAGTGCCTGAATAAGCCAGTGAAATGATTTGATTTTTTAATCTGAAAACACTTTGGAATATAGTTTGCCTCCAGAGCCTCCAAAAGGGATCTCTGTTTATTTAACAGGATATTTAGTAGTGTGTAATATAATAATTTCTAGAATTATAAACTAAACTGAATATATTAGTCTGTCAAATATCAGTATGTTTGCCATTTTAAGATACAGTCTATTGTCTTCATAATTATTTTCTACTAATCCTGCTGGTCAGATTTTATCAGATCAGTGTTATTCTAAAGTACTGTGTGGTTTCACAAGTAGATTAAGGTTTATTAAGTAGATGTACGTGGTGGTCTTCTCTGTGTGTGTATGTGTGTGTGTGTAGTTATACAAGAAACATCCTTCTTTTCTATAAGTTGTCACTTTCTGCACCCATCAGACATAAGAGAGGTAACTGAGAGCACAAAATACAACACAAAAGATATGTGTGTTGCTTCTCTGAAAGTGGTAATGGACAAAGAAACCTTTTACTCCGTTTCACAAAGGTTCTCATTTCACCATCTCTCCCCATACATAGCCTGTCCTATCAAATCATTGGGGCTATTTCTAATCTGAAAATAGGAACATGCTCATATAGCCTATGAAACAAATGTGCTGTATTTCCTACACCTCAAAACACTGTATCTACTCTTTGTGCCAAAAGCCAAGGGAACTGAGTGTTTACAGGAAAATAAGCACTATAGAAGGTACAGAATGTGGACCCAACAATCTGTATGCAAATTTAATACATGCCTAGAGATGTCATTCCTAGTATGGTAAAATCCTGGCTCCACTGAAGCCTGTAAATTTCCATTGATTTACATGGACCCTGGATTTCCTCTACGTCATTTTCTTGCCATATTATAGAAACACTCAGCAAAACAATTGAATTTTAGAAAATGAAAGTACTTCTGTAATTATATTTATGGGATAACTGAGCATTTCTTTGAAAGGTTAGGTTTGTGGGATTTTTTTAAAAAAATTTATTTCTTTCTATTTAGAACCTACAGGACTTTTACCAAAGGTAATGACATTAGCTAATGATATTAGCTTTTATTATCTAATGATATCAGCTTTTATTAGTAAAAAAAATTGGATAATTATTGGAGTTTATGGACATTAAGTTAGAATATTAGAGTCTAATTGAGTTACCTTAATAAGAAAAGAGATTCATTTTTGTCATTAGAAAAGGATACCACTAGTATGATTTTCTGATTATACATCTAACAAATACTGAATTGTTCTTTTGGGAAGCATCCCCAACCTCTCCTTGACTCATCTGCATTAGATGGGTAGACAAACAAAAACCATTTTGGTAGGGTTGCTAAAATGGTTAGTTAATTCTTTGCAGAGTGCTTCAAATATAGCATTGCAGATATGTGTTGTAATTTTATTGTCAAAAATTGGGATAGGTTCCCCAACAAACCAGCTGTCATATACAAGAAATACTTCATGATCATTTTTGCAGCTGTGTTCACCAGCAGAAGCAACAAAACAATTAATTATGGCTGATAAAATGTTTTCACATTTCTTTTCTTTGTGAAGAAAAAAACAGCCAAAACCTTTTTGTGAGATGATTATCTAATTCATATACAGCTTTTGTAATTTTTGTATCAGTTTGTCACTGAAATTATCAGCTGAGTCATGTATTTCTAAGTAATAGAAGTTATGGGTTTGGTGAGTAAAATAAATCTAAAACCATTCTTCCATAGGTTTGCATTTAAAAAAAAATAAAGTGGGATATAATTTCTCTGAGCCCTTCACAAGGGAATCTGAAAAATAAATCTCTGAAGTGCCTTTTGTCTGTCTCAAACTAGTAGCTGTTAATCCTAAATCAGTTACCTACCTAATTTCCAAAAGATTTTGAGCTAATTCAGAGTAAAGCTTGGATTTATTTGCAAATCTTTGATTTAAATATTTTGACTGAAGGAATTGCTTAGATCAAAGGGACCAGGTTGAACACAGCTCTAATTCAGATTATTGTTTAGAAGGACTCCGTTACTGAGGACCTGAAGCCTTTGGCAGGAAATGTACTTAATTCTATCATTTTTCAGGTATGCTTTCGTAGCCTGCTGTTCTACTTGCTTGCACACTCTCTTTTTTTCATGAATAAATTCAGAAGTGGAAACTTCCTCAGCCACTCTTCCCATAGGCCTGCACAGTTGACAGCATCCCTGTGTAAACCTTCTCCGCGTGCAAGCGTTCGCTTTGGTTCCTTGAAGGGGGTTTTCCAGCCTGCCTGGTGACGCACGCCGTGCGTTGCCAAGCAATAATGGAAATGAACCCATCAACTCATGGTTGCCTTCCCAGGATAATCTGCCGCCCCATCTGCGCCTTTGCAGCAAACTCCTGCTCTCCCAACATCTGCCCAATGGTTATTATACAATGCCTTTAATATATTCTCGAGGAGCCATAACCACCGCTGTGCCGAGACGGGAGGCCAACGAGGCCTCAGCAGACATGCCAGAGCAGCCTCTCCAGGGGATTGAATAGCAGCCAGATTCACCACAGTCAGTTAAGTACACATTCCTTTGGTACATGTGTGGCTAATCTACTTTTAATTGAGCTCCATTGTTTTCATATATTTAGTAAACAAACGTGCATAGGTACAAAAGCTGCTGCTTGTTGACAACACAAACAGTCTGCAGCTTGCCGGAGCTTTGGGCAGGCACCCTTGGCAGTAGATGTGGTAGAGTGCATTTAATGCGCAGACATATTCCTTTGTGCTTTTTGCCTTTTTCTTTTTCCTTTTTTTCTTTAACATTTCCTGGATCTTTTTGTCCCAGCAGCCTATTCTGTGTGATTACCACAGCTGAGTGTAGGTGCAAACACAATGTCCTGCTCCACGCAGAGACGTCTGTGTGCCAGCATTGTTAGAGGGTATGAAGTGGGTTTTGTCTAGGTTTGCTCTCACTTTTTTTTGATTAATATTAAGCCTCTTTAGGCTGGGCTAAAAAGGCAGGGTTCTGCCACTGTGGTGACTCTTTTATTGCCTTACAGGGAACAGAGACATGTCACTCACTTTTCAACTACCTTTAAAAGAACAAGCATTCCATATTTTTCTTTCCCTATTGTTATTCAATATTCTGCATATTGTATTTAGAGAAACCTTGGCATCCTTTGTTTGGTCTGTTAAATAAATGGTTGGTTGCCAAAAGAGCAGGGCAACTCCAAAACAAGGTTCAAGTCATCTACTTCCTCTTTTGGAGATGGTTTTAATTTACTTTCTGTTGCCTGTAAGGTGGTCTGGGAAGACATGCACACATCAGGGCTAGTACCTGGTTCCTGTTGGTGAGGGATGAGAGACGTTTGGGGCAGTTTCTGGATCAGTACTTTGCTTGGATCCACCAGATCTCCTGTGGAAGCCCAGGGGATCTGCACAAAAGCCGTCCCCCTTCCTACAAAGCCTGACCCTGTTCTCCCTGTCACTGCAAGGGAGGACAGGATGGATTGTTGGCCAAGACAGTGGTCTCCTCACTCCTTCCCTTGAGGGCAGTAAAAAAGATTGTAGTGGTTGGATAATCTTTGCTAGCACACATGTCTAGATGGCAGCTCTTCTCCTGGCAGGTGGTCATGCATCCGTAAGCAGGCTCATTGTGCTTAGTGCACCCCAGTGCTACATCCTGACCAGGGGCTCCTGCTGCAAGACAGCTCTCAGCTCTTTGCAGGGGGGGGAATGCTGGATCCGTTCATCAGGATGCTGTCCTTCATCTTAGCAAAGTCTCAAAGTGACATCTAGTGGAATACCTAGTCTCTGTGGGGAAATTTAATTAAACCACAGTCCCTTTATACCAGCACAAATATTGTGAAGGAAAACAACTCAACTCCTTTGACATTTTTACAAATAGGTTCAGTGGAAACTGCTGTGTTTACTTTAACTGACATTTGTTTTTTCAGTCAATTATCCCTCAGCCTTTTTTTCTTCCATAATTTATTACATGCCGCTCAGCCATAATAATAAATACAAAGTTGTTTCCCCTTTCTGTTGTTGTCTTGCAGGCTATGCTATGAACAAATGAAATAAAAATGAGTGCTCCTAATCTCCCTTGCTTTTCCATCTCTGTGGTAGCCTCAAACTATTTATTATGGACCTTAGCAGTCTCATATGGAGCAGAGTTTAATCCCAAATGTGAACAGAAGATTAGTCTGCAACTCTAGTATTTTTTTTCCTCATGCTTATGTCCTGCTTCAAAATGCATGAAAGCCACTAAGGGTTGTTTGAGTTTTTTTTTTCATTTCAGTGGTCTTTTGAGCAAGCTCTTTAACCATGACACTTAAAAACATCTTTTAGCCAGATGACATCTTTCTGACTTAGTTGCTCTATCTGAACTAAAAGGCAAACATTCCATCTTTATTCAGTTCTTTACTTCTCACTTCTATTTTTTTCCAAGAATTTCAGGAAATCTTTAGAACTCTCCAAAGAAAATCTACTCAAAAATCCAGTTTGTAAAAGGAAGGCCCTTATGACAGGGGGTGGAATCACAGGCTGGACTTCTGCAAGTGTTTCCATCGGTTTCAATGGCTTGGGTTGTAGCCAAAGCTGCAATGAAAAATTATTTTTCAGGTTCTTCAATGAAAAGATGTCTGAATAGAGAAGAAACATGACTTCTTTTTTTTCTTAACTTGCTGTTTTAGAATGAAAATAATATGATTGCAAGGGCAGAGCATGTTCTTCACAACTCCTTGGCATGAAGCAGCTGTGCTTTAAGTGATTTAAGAAAAAGCAGTGAAACAACAGAGTGTACTATGCACTCATTCAATCCATCAGGTACTGTCATGCTGCTACTTTCCTTTGTGCACAGAAATAAGCTGATCTTTAGTTAAAATCTTTTATTGAAGCAAACCAAATATTTTACAGCCAACAATCTTCAGCTGGTCATTTTATCTGAAAATATTTCCATTTTCTGAACAGTTATTTTTCATAAAGTCCTACAAGTTAAAAGCTATTTTTCTTCCTTTATTCTTCATAAAGAGCAAAAGGAGAACCTCAAGAGCTACATAAAGCTTTAGATTCCATCTGGGAAGCTCATCATCCATCCACAGAAATGAAGCTATTTAAAGTAACAGTAAATAGAGATGTGACCATTTGGAATTTGGAAAGCTGAATCCACTGGAAATAAGTTATTTTTCAAAGTCCTTTTCAATATGGCTTTTGCCAATAATACAGTGAATCTGTGACATATCTAATGATTCTATAAAAATCCTTTATGTTCAGTCTACCAAATACTTGGGAAAACAGGAGGATAAAAAAAGTGAGGAGGAAGGGAAATATATAGCAAATCAATATAGAAATCAGCTGTATTTTATCAGGATGTGACAATGTTAATTTTTTTATTCCTTGTGCCTAAAGCTTATGTGCATCTTTCTTAGAAATACTTCCTTGCCGTAAAATGCTTTCCACGGAAATATTTAGAAAATCAAGTAGGAAGAGGGATTTCCTTTAATCAGTTTGGAACTTGACAGTTCATTTATGTTTTAACTGGGATATGGTGGAAAATGCCCTTCAGATTGCAACTGGCCTTGTGAGCCATAGATTTACTTCGATTCCTGCAGTAAGTTCCACAGGTGTCAATGGAAAGGGCTTGGTATGGCTCCTAGAGGAACTGAAATAAGGGGGGGGAAAAAAAAGAAAAATCAAAACAGAAACTCAAAATGTGGTATGGCTTTACTGCACTGACTTTCTTATGAGTCTGTTTTTCCTGATCTGATACTTAAACTGGGTTTTACCATCATGGATGAAGAGCTTAACTTCTCTTGCTCTTGACTGACTCTGGTGGGGCTTCAAAGAAACCCTCTGACTCACATTAACGTAAAAGCAAAACAAGAGACTAACTGGGACATGTATAATTAAGTTCACCACACAGAATGCACGTGGTCACACCTTTGCTAATGTAAATTCCCAAAGGAGCTTTGTAACTGGAAAGGGAGACAAACCATGTGAGTGCAACGCAATACACTGGTGACAGCTGAAGTGGGTAATCCTGCTCAGAGGGAGAGAGGAGCAGCCCAAAGGCTGAGGTTGTCATCCTGGGTAGAACACCAAAACAGAGCAGTTGAAAAGAAGAGAAAGAGATCTAAAGTCTCCACTGCCATGTTTCAATTTAAACACCTCAAATCAGCTTCTTTCTTTCCTTCTTTTTTATTTCCCGCCTTAATTCGTAAAGAAGTTGGTCAGCTTTTTAAAGGTTGGTTTCATTGAAATTAAGCATTTGAACAGCTCTAAAAATGTGACCCAGAAAGATCACCTCCATTGACATTGCAAGCACAGCAAAATAACTGAGATATCACTGCAACTTCCGTGAAAAGATGAGTTCAAACCTTGAGATTTAATAGCTAATTCTGTATCAAATTATGTAAAATGATATAACCTTTTTTATGAGGTACTATTTGACAAGGATATTTTTATTAGTTTTAAGTAATTTGATTGAATGTGTTCATTGAGATAAGATTTTTAAATTGTCATTCCGCGTTTCAGGTTACCTGCTGAAAGAAATAAATGAATGAATGAGCTTCACTTCAAATAGGGACATTTATCCTAGAATAAGGGCCAGATCCCACCAGCTCAGCCCAAACTAGAGACTAATGACAGCCTTCTGAGTCTGATTCTGGCCCTGGTAACATAAAAAAAAAATTACAACCCAAGAGAGAACTACACCTGTGCTTGTCAATAAGCAGTTTCTTCAGAAAAGTTAGACAAGCATGTGACACAGACACTGCTGCATATAATTTCTAATTTCCTGAGAAGCAGTTTACTTTTGACCACCAGCAGGGTTTCTTTGTTTTTCATTAGGACATGGCTAAAGCTCTCTGTGTAACCATATCCAGATTGCTAATGAAAAATATTGTCTGGAGTCACACATGTAATCTGGAGACTGTGAATATAATGAGGGTAGGGAGCAATGTATCAACCTGCGCATGTACTGAGTGGCTTTGTTACCCCACCACTGCCTCAACTGAGCCTGTATTGTGCTGCTCATTTTGACAGATGTGTGTGTAAATCTGCCTCTAGGTGGAGTTTCCACCGACTAGTGCTTTTGCAGACTTCAAGCCCTTTCATCTTTCTTCCTTTNTTTTTTTTTTTTTTTTTGGACTCAATGCCCTATCCTCACTACTGAAAACTCAATTGAATTCTAATTAACTTAATAGAAATAGCATAGATTCTTATATTCTGGGAAACGTGATGCATCGCGACAAAATTGCCTCCATTTTTCACGTTATTTCACAATTGCAAATGATACTCATCATGTATTGTAATACCTTTTGGTGAAGATTGACGTTTTCTGAGATGGTTCTGTGCAGTAAAAGCTGTATGATAAGGCAGGCTGGGCTGGGCTGTGGATAGTAACAAAACTGTCGTGGCTCGTACAGCCACAAAAGCACAGACTCCCTCACAACTGCAAAACCAGTGTGGTGCAAACAAAGGACAGATGCTTCCTGAAACCAGAATAAACCTGATTCTGATGATCTGGGGCCGTCTGAGCTCCCTCTCCATTTTTCTGTCCAATGCCAGCAAGGCTGTAGTTGTTGTAAGATACACCATGTGCTTCTAGGGTGCTATCCTGTTTTGTTTTTTGCCCTCTGCTCTCCCATGTATTTCAGCCAAAGTTTTATCTACAAATGCCTCCTTACAGATCAAACCTCACCTCGTTCTTATGGTGGTGTAAAGCTGATGCCCGGGGCACAGGGGGAGAAGAAGCAGAAGAGGGAAGCAATTATTCTCTCCATGCATAGACGCTTCCTCCTTCTCTTCCACCCCTTAGAAGCACAGGAAGTTCATCCTCAAACCATATGGTACCTAGAGATATGCTGTGAGTCTTGGGGGAATGCCAAGGGCCCAGCAGCCCTCAGGGGCCAAGGGGGTCCTTTGCCTCACCTCCTCTCCCCAACTTTCCATGGCGCGCTTTCCTTCACGAATTCCCTTATCGCACTTCTGCCAGTGCATCTCCTTCCTGGCCTGCAACACCTGTGCTGCATTACAGTGCAGAAAACAATACCCACACTGAGACAGGCAAACTGTATTTCATTTGTCAGCCTCGCTCAGCTCCAGAAAAGCCACTGGAATTAATCCGCTATGCAGCCTTTGATAGCCTGTTACTGAGAGGCTGGGTGAAGGTACTGGGGGCACTGCAGGAAAGGTCAAGGCCTCTGGTTCAGCGTTTGAGCACACCAAGTTGTGCTTGAAGTAACCAGCAGTAATTGTTTCATTTCTGTGATGTGCTGGTTTCTCTCTGAGCTCTCCATTGGCAGTGATGTAATCAAAGTCACTTGGCGTGGAGTTGGCAGGCACACGATGGTTTGTCTGCTTTGGCATTTGTGATCCACTTTGTTAGCAGGACCTGCTTATAATTTGAAATATATGATTTCCTTCAAAGTGGCATAGTTTTGAAAAATAGCATGTGATGCACTAATAAATTATTCAGCCTTCTGAACTGGCTACATGAAAAGCACATTTTTCCATCTGCATCTGGCTAGGCATTTGCAACTGTTTCTCTTGGATCTGTACCGCAGCCCACTTAGCCATGGTTTTGTGACCTCCAGAAAGGATTAATGCAATATGTTGCGCGGGGGGCTGCTAGCGAAGGTCACTTGGAAGTGCAGGCTAGTGCGACATGTGGCTGCCCACCTGCTCGGCGCTGCTGGCCGCAGGGAGTGTGCTAGCCCATGTCTCCAAACTGCAGTGAGCTCAGGCACGGCACACAACAGGTCCCGCTCCTTTCTAGCCATATTCCGGTGAAGTGCTACAGTGCTCAGTGCTGCTGGGTTCGCCGGGGCTATTTCTCACGGGACCAGTAATAAGATACTACCTACAGTTGTATCTACAGCTACAGTTAACACAATGCCACTCACAAAGATCAGAACTTGAGACCAGACCCTTAAAACCATTTCTTGTGGAGGAAAAGGAGAACCTGCTGTGACTGCTGCCAGTAGGGAGGTCCCTTGTCATTCCTGTTGAACTTACACAAGGGGTTGGTACTACTCAGCCATTAACAAAAACTCATCCTTTGTGCTTTTTTTCACTTTCAAGAAGTCAGTTTGGATTAGACGCTATTTTTGTTGAGTTCAGCTGCAGCACTCAGGACTCCAGTCTAAACCCAAGATGTTCTTAGAAGAGAGAAATAAGGATGGTGTTAATCCCAGGGAACTGAAACCTCAGCAGCTCAAGACTCCTTTTTACTTTCTCTTCTGTCTGGGAAATAGAGTTGTGCAGTCTGCTCTGAGATAGGAAGACTTAAGGTGGAGATGGCTTTTTAAGGATTTTATTAATTAATTGTTTTCATTGTGTTACCTCCTTTCTGCATTTGGAGGTATATTTCATCAATCAAACCAGAAGCATTTGTACATGAAATGAGTACCGGAGCAGTTTGCAACAAGCTGTAGAAAGCCAAAATTATCTCTGTACCTTGAGCATACTGGCTTTCATAGGCAATGTACTCTGTTGTTAGGCACTGGATAAAGAATAATGATACAGACTGAAAATAGAGCTACACAAACATTTTATTTTTGTGACAAAAGCTGCTCAGTGTGCCAGAAACATAACTATGATCATATTCAACTAAAAAATATCAGGATTTAAATGCCCTGGGCCTTAATTTTGATGAAAGAGTTTTGCATACCACCAAAAAGAGAAATAATCAGTACTGCCTAGGGTCTGGCATCAATCAGGCTCAAAATTATTTCTTTGCCAAGGAAAATACATCTTCCGTATCTTAGGATAGGCTGGATGTCTGATGTGTTGGTACTAGAAGAAAACAAAAACTGGGCATGTTTAGACTAAGATGAGAAGTTTGAGTCCTACATGACAAGGAAAAGGTGCATATTCTTGTTAACTCTGACAAATCTGAGAAGTCAGATTTGAATCCTCATTAAACGTAAAAAAAAAATAACATTGAGAAAGATTAGCCAGATTATGCCTTCCTATTATTTTAATGCGTGATTTAGTAGAAGAAGGAGTATTAAGACAGGCCCTGAATGAATATGATATACTGCACTTTGGCTAGACAAATCAGGCACAGATTTAAATGGAGAAAGGTGGGGGAATGAGTTACCGCTTTTTCCCCACCATGTGCGTCACCACGGCGGGGGAAATGCAAACAGCACAGCCAAGACTGTGCCTTTACCTCCCAGCTCAGACAACTGGTCCTCAGCACATGCCCTCCCCTCCTTCTGTCCCAGCACCACACTGTCTCTTGCTTCAGCTCCACGTCCCCAGCACAGATAGGCTTTGTCAGTCACTCCCACAAGGGCACCCAAATTTCAAAAAAAGCTTCCAGAAAGGCGTAATTACCCAGCTGCCATTAGCACTACTGTCCTTCCCCGTTACCAGACCTGCCTGTGCATGGGTTGATACACAGGATCTCACACTGGCAGAGAACACCTTGAGCCACTTGGCCATATGTTCTTCTGAACTCTCCTGCTGCTCCTCCTGCCGTGCATCCACCCCTGCAAGAAACACTCTGCATAGTCAAAAGGCCTTAGCCTGGCTCGCACTGACACAAGAAACATACATTTGGGATAGAACTGGCTGAATCCAGCGAGACTCAGGAGTGAAGAAAACTCATGGGATCAAGGCTGAGAAAGGGTCTTACCACTCAGAAGCTGTTACTGCCCCAATAATTTTGGTGGTTGGGGAGCACAACTTTTTGTTGTCTTCTGAGTGGTGAAGCTTGCATTGCCCGTATCGCGTAGCTCAGCCCCTGAGTGTGTGTCAGCAGATAGCCAAAGGATGATATTTCACAGCTCTGCAGTAGCTGGGCTAGCCTTCTGCAAGGCTCTTAACCTTGAGATAATAAGCATTGTCCTTCAAGGGGTAAAACATTTAACTGCAGCCGTTTACTATTTACACAAAGGGACTGACATGCAGGCCTTCCCGTCATGCAGTTTGGCCCATATGAACTCTGTTCAAAAAGAAAGGAGAACAAACATTCAGATTTTATTACTTTTGCAACTTACAGAGGGCAGACTGTCCTCAGCTGTCGCTTGTGAGCTCTTTCTTGAGCTTTGCTCATTGTCAGAGACAATATTAATTTTTTCAGTCATTTTCTTTTCCATTTGTTGTTCAACACCAAACCATGAAAAATGAGCACTGACGTAATGATTGATCATGGAGCTGGGGGTTGAAAGTGAACGCTAGAGCCGTTGGGCTGTATATGAAAAGGGTTTGGGGTTTTTTCCTTTTTTTTTTTTTTTGATGATAATATATTGTTTGTGAATGGGTTATTTATTAGAGCCATGTGTAGCCTAAAAGGTTTGTAAAGATGATTACTAAAGCATATCCATATGTGGAATGTGTGTGCATATTTGTAAACTTGGCCATTCCTCCAGAATTTTTTTTTTAATGTTTGTAGAAAAAAGGTCTCTGAAATTGTGTAGGGTCATTCTTTTTCTTAATAGTAGGCAACATATTTTCAAAACTATTGTGCTTTGCATAACTTATACTTTAGTTCTGACATCACATGCTTATTGTACTGTTGTATACTTCTAAAATCGTGAATAATCTAAACATTTGATAGTCTGGCATCAATCTTAGCAGAAAATTGCTCCTTTGCCAGCATATTGTATTCTCCAAATACTGTATTAGATCAGATACAGACCTCTTAAGGCATCTCTGTTGGAAGGTAACAAAAATTGGGTATGACCAAACTACTGTTTAGTAGATCTGGCGTGCTTTATCACAATGGAAATTGTCGTGGTTTTTGTTAAATTTTGGAATCCTGGAGTACCAGATTTTTCTTAAAGAAACATTTGGCCAGATCACACTCCTGTGAGTTTTGTAAACAGAAACTGCGGAGGTTCAGGCAACAAACCAATACTCTTGTTTCCTGCTCTTAACTAGCGGGTCGAAATGCAGAGCTGTTCCACTACTGTAAGCAGAGAAGTTCAGCGATAGCCCTGGTGGGGCTGAGAGCAGGACTTTTTCTGTCATATGTTCCAAGACACCCCAAATGGTAACAGGAATGGGTTCTGTTGGGTCTGACAGCATTAAATCAGGCTTTTACAAGATCTAAGCGTTGTACAAAGGAGACCGTCCCGAGGAGCGCCTCCGAGGCAGGCTGCTATCTATTAATCTCATTTTAAAGGAAATGAGGAAAGCAGCACAGACAGGTGCTCCCTAGCAAGGCACCACAAACATAAAAGGAAATCCATGAGCTGATACTGCAGAGAGGAAATGGGCTTGTAACTCAACATTGACAATACACAACCATTGGAGACAAAGCCAGGTACTCCTGCATGCAGCTAAACTCAGGCCCAGGGCTTTGCTGAGGCTCTGCCGCCTGGGGAGTTCACCATCATCTGCAATAATCTCCCCTCACGGCTCTTTGGAGCTGTGCAAATGCACTCAGCTCCTCTCTCCAAGGTGCCCAGAGCAGCACTGTGCCGTCACTCTGGATTGCCCTGTGAAGTCCATGTCCTGAACATCTTTGTGAATATTTTCTGGTACCTGTGTAAATTTCAAAGTAAGAAAAGAGACAGGTAAAAGTGACTTGGGAAAACAGACCTTTTCCATGTAGTTGAGAGCTTCTATTTCAGGAAATAGGCACGTTACTAAATTATGCATTTTTATTTAAGTGTCTTGTTTTATCAAGGCATAAATATTTATTTACAATACTCTTATAAATGAAGGCATGGATCATTTAAATTCGTTTTCAGGCTGCCAGAATGCCTCGCTGGTTTGGACTGGAATTACGAAAGATCAAAAAGTCGTGTCACAAACCCGGCGAATATATAAAATACAGGTTTAGTAGAGAAAAAGATCTAGTAAACAGAGCAGTCTGAAACTAAATGAGAAACTTAAAAGGGATTTGGGAAGTCAAACACTGGAAGCTATGATTTGCTTCTCATGTTAAAAATAGCATCTCCTTCACATCTCCTTAGGATCAGGCTTATTTCAAACAATTCTAGTTTATGGAGACTATTCTATGGAAAAAATATTTAATATATTAATTTTCCTTTAGGCAGACATTTCAGCTGCAATAATAAACCGTCCCTAAATTTCATGAATGAATTAATTTTACATCAAAGCTATGGTTTATGCCCATAAAAAGTTTTGTGTTAGAGCCCAATGTGGAAAAACATATTTAAATATCCTGGAAGCATTTAATTCCTAAAATATGCAGTAAATGTACTTGTAAAAGGTATACAGTGTGTTGTCAGTGATGCTGTTATTTATCTTCAGCTAATCATCATTTTGGAGACCAGTTTAAGTATATGAATAATTGTCAATTTTTTTAACTGCAAGTTATGAAAATATATAACTAGCTTCTTATTCTTCAGCTTGGTCATAGCTAGTCTCTAATTTTGTACCAACAATTTTATGGAGGAGGTTTGGAGGGGGGTTGCAGTAACTGTGTGTGTGATTGATGCCAGTTTAAAAGTCTTCAGAGCTGGCTTGTTTCATTTTTGTCAAAGATCAGCAATGGTTACACAGGGTTTAAACCATTAGTGAGTACTTAAAAATTTCTTACCAGATGTCTGTATGATTGTGTTTTGTAGTCTAATATTTAACTGGGCATCAAAGCAGGCTCTAGGACTTTTTGTGTTCACAGAAATGAAAAGCAAATCCTTACTAAATTCATCAGATTAAATCCTCGATACATCCCATTGCTTGGTATATTGCTCTCAAGGAAAATTTACCATTTTGTTTCTGTCTTAGAGTCTTTCATTTACTTTCATAACTTTTTGCTTTGTGACTGTCTAGGGCTTCATTAAATTCTTTGGATTCTTTAGGATCGTTAGTGTTAAATCATTGCAGCTTGTCCTCTGTACACTGTGATGGGAACTTGCACAAGACACATTGGTGGCTACTGTACTGTAATCCTTGATCAACTGCTCCTCCCCCTGGGCTTTTGTACCTTCTGTGTGAACTTTTATTACTGCCTGTTAAATTATGGCAGTCCCATTAGCACCTAACAGATGTCTTTGTTCTCCTGGAATTGTCACTATATGTTGGTCTTCTCCCAGCTGCTGGTTACGCAGTTTCCAATTTTGCTCCACCGGTTTGGGGTTTTTTCCTCTGGCTTGACTTCGGTTAAATGCAGCACCAAAAGTTCTCCAGCATTGTGTCAAGGTATTTTCCCATCTCTTCTACACTGTTTAATGAGTGCCTGTTTTTCCTCTTGCCTAGATGGTCTTGAACGCTAGAGGAGGAGTGTAACAGAGATTACTTTAGAATTTTTTTCACAAATTCTGTTAGTCATCCATTCAGATTTACCATTCTCACCAGTATGAACTCTAATCACTATATCCATTTCTCCCTTACATACCCCTCCTCCAGCACACATGTATGATTTATTTTATTAGCTTTGCTGACAGGTAAAGGTTTCTGGCATTTGAGAAAGTAAGTGTTGGCATTCCCAGTCCTGTGATCATCAACTACAGATAAGTATTCCCCTGCAGATATTCAGGGAGAGTTGTGTTACTTGCTACCTGAGCTGATAGGGTTGCAAATACAAATGCAATATAAATATAGGTTTTGAAAGCACGAGTGAGCAATTCCTTCTCTTTTCCATTTCAAATTATATGTGAGAATGTCGGTGACATTACCAGTAATTCTTGAGCAACAAATACCAGCTTTTTTTTTTAGACAGAAGTGGTATAGAGTAAGAAAGATCATAGGGTGGTGTTATAATCTAAGAGCGCTTGCTAAAGCATCACATTCAGCATTTCTTGGAAGAATGTGACCTCATTATAAGGTGGCCTTTTGGTATGTATTGTATTGCTGGTAGGCTGCCTATCCTCTTGCTGTGTCACTTGGCAATCCTTTTATAGAGAAGTGCATCTTCAGCAGAGTAACACACAACAAAAGCAATGAAATCCAAAACACACAAGATACAAAGGTTTTTCCAGTGAATTGTTCTACTTTCAGTGTCTATGATCTGTACTGCATGTCTGAACCAAAGTCATGCGGCCACACTTTTACCCACACACATGACTGACGAGCACAGATCACTACAGAAGCTAAAAAAGTTGCAATTATTAATTCCTGGTTACTACATTGTGATTATTTGCTCTCGCTGGTTTCTAGTCAGTGTAGGTCTCTCATGGCTGAGTATTAGTGGTGTAATTTTAGGGCCACTGGAGGGCTGGGGATAAGAAGGAGTGAGAGGAAAAAGGAATCACTTTGCATCTTTATGGACCGACTGGCAGTTGTCATCCCAGTAACCACAGAGTGTAAACTCCTACTCGAGCTGCACCACACCTTTCTAGGCACCCGTAGGGGCAACACTCATTTAATTTAATTGAATGATAAACAAATGAATCAGATGGATAAACTGAGCATGTCACCAGCCTTCCTGAGAAGCAAAATATTATTGACCCACTTACTTTCTTTCACATACTCCAGTGCTAGTCGAAACATCTCCTCTCCACTTCCCTAGCAATAATTATCAAATCCTAGATAAGAGAAAGAGTGTATCAGGCCCAAGCACAGCTCCTACACTTTGTGCAAATGCTGGAGGGAAAACTGGAGAATGCCCGAATGACTGTTTTATTACTGAACAGGACTCTTTGTCTAACCTGTCAGCTACCTGGCTGGGAATCTCACATTTTGACACCATAACGAGAGAACCAGTTTTACAAATGAATGTTCAGATGCTGAAAAAAGCAAGCCCCAACTCATATGCTCCAAATGTCACCTTTCTGTTTAATAAGGTGTAATTTAGATGCCAGTTCAGTGGAGGGTTCACCCCTTGCTTTTTCACTTCCAGGTAAGCATGTCAGCGGGTTGAGATGTACATGCCCCGCAGCTGTGGCAGTCTTCCCTGATGACAGCATTAAAAGGATTAACCACAAACACTTTTTTAAAATATTTCTCCCCTTGGTTGGTTAATTTTCCATTTCAAGTTCTCGTTTTATTCATTTGACTGACTCAGACACTGCAGTAAGGTTTAACATTGCAGTAAGACATAAAACTCACTCCTCTGGGAAGCGTGATAATGTAGCTCTCACTATTGCAACAACACTGTCCCAAGTTACATTTCCCCGGGGCTCTGTCCCTTCATTTTCAGGAAGTCAGACAACAAAACTGCAAATCTTTTCTCCAAAGCCTGATGAGCTTTCTGCGTGTGTCAGCTGTCTGTCAGGTTGCTCCATTCAAGTCTGTAGGATTTGTAGTCTTCTCCAGAAAAATGACCTCACTTGTTTTGTCTGAGGTGCCTTTTACACCCGCAGCTGGAATAGGTGTACATGTGCAATCCCTGTGATTTTAAATGTCAAAGAACAGAGCTGTTGGATGTGGGCCCAGCTTTAGAAAAAACAGCTCTTCAGTCATTCGTGATTGCAATGCTTATGAAGGTTTGACAGCTCTGCAGCCAGAGACCAGGTTGTGACTACTACACAGAGGTGAGTGATGCAAGAACCCTCCATCACTCCTGCCTGAGGCACTGAATGGTGCCTTCACACAATGGCCGTGCCCGAGAACCTTGAAATCAGGCAGTGCTCCTCCCTTAAGGCATCAATGCTCTATCGGCAAAATGGGTGGAGATATGGAGGGACTAAGAAAAATGTGGGAAAATCTAATGATGCTGAGCATAGGGTCAGTTTCTGTGCTACCAAATGAAACAGGCCAAGAAGGAGGAGATAGTAACAGCGTCCTAAGTCAGTGGCTGGGGTCCAAACAGCAAAGAGGCACAAGGCAAAGGCGACAAGGAAGGGACACTGGCAGATAGTGTGTCAAGAAAGGACCGAAAGGTCAGCGTGGACAGAGGGGAGAGACACCAGCCATGTAGGAAACAGAGAAGGGCGGTTTCTTGGAGAGGAGAGGAATCCCATCCCAATGAGAATGACAGACTCTTGGTGACAGAAGCACTTTTCCCGAGGGATTAGTTGATCAATTAGGTAGCTTTACTGCAGCTTTTCTATAGATGGATGAAGCACTAGCCCAAGGTAAATCAATTGCTGACAGAATCTGTGCCCTTCCTTAGATGTTGGCAGACAGAGCTGTGCCTCAATAGGGAAAGGAACTTTGTCAGAATTTGAATTAAGAAAGTGGCCACCTGTTTCTTTACCTGAGACCTTTTTTTATTTCAAATATGGCCCTTATTCAGTTTTATTCCCAGCTCTCACACTTTATAAATTATCCTTCCACTGGCCTTCTGGTTGATCTCGGACACTACATACCTCAGTTTGTACATCTTTAAAGTAAGCCTAAAATAACTCATCTAGGGATGTCCTATCCACTAATATGTGGGAGCTGTGAACTTAGAAGAGGGAAAACATATTTTAATTAGATTAAGTTACCTTTATAAAAATCAAAACATTCTTGTAATACATTTCCTTTCCATTTGCAGTCCATTTTAATAAGTGTTGCATACAATTCATTAGATGTGAGTTGTCACTTATCTACCTTATTTTAGTTTTTACTTTATTTGACTGTAGAACAATTTGAATAGAATCCAGAAAATAGCAAACATTTGTCTGATCTGTCTCTGATATTGAACAGCCACATTACAGGGGCTGTGCCTAGCCAACCAGGAGATGCCTATAATGATGACAGGTCCTGACTTTTTGAAAAACAAGGTTTGCTTATCTGACACTAAAATCTCTGGCTCTTACACCCAAAACTGAGGACACTGAATGTCTGAGAAGCATATGTTCCAAATCAGCTGTCAGTAAATGACCAAGCAAATGCATGGAACAGCTTAGACATTCTTCACACTTTGCAAATGCATAGACACTTTCTCTTATTTTCAAGTTTTTCCTTTGCACTCACATTCAGATGGAAACCTCTCCAAAAGCCAGGTAATGTGGCGCACAATGGGAAAATAGCACTGAAAGTGATTGATTGCAAAAAATGGAAGACGTATTGTGTAATCATATGCCGGGAGAAGGAGCAGGCAAGATGACTTGGTTTCCATTTCAAATAAATAGACAGTGGAACAATCAAGAAACTGCCAAAGTAAATGAATTCAGCATGGTTGGAACACCAGCACATCGCTGCCTCAGAGAAGGTTTCTGTCACAAGTTACAGCATCGGCGGTGAAAGACACAGATCTTCTGTTTTATTTTTCACTTCCTGAGCCACACTCTGCTCTCTGTTACTCTAACTGACATCTGGAGGAACGCCGGGGAGTTCACTCAAATTAGTCAGAGTTTAAATTATTGTAAAACAGATCAGATTCCTGCCCACTGTCCTTGAACCCCTGAGATATGCAAAATGTGTGATGGACTCTTTCTCATGGGGATTTATACACTGATTTAACTGTTCCCAACAACTTCTTTGCCACATTATGAGCTTTAGGGGAGAAAGAAAAAAAACCTTTTAACTATGAAAAAGTGATAGAAATAAAGAGGAATTAGTAGCTCTCCATGGAAATTATAAGAGGTCCCAAGGCCATATCAAAGCACATTATTTAAATTCTTTTAGCTTTCACCCGCAGAGCTGCACTTCTCTTCCAACATGTCCAAATCTGCATTTGATCTTGTAATTTGAGATATGCTAAGTTAGAGGTTATCATACTCCTTTGCTTTGAAACCTGTCACAGCGCTTCTTGTAAAAGGCTTTGATTTTGCATAAACCGAATATAAAATCACAATACGCACAACATGCTTGGCTCACACCAAACACTGTCTTTATAAACTTCAACAGTGTTGTGCAGGTGTGGGAGCAAGGATTTACCAACATATGATGTTAGACACAGCTCATGTCAGGGGAGAGCACTCAAACGGTATCACAGTCTAATACTTGACATGCTTTATGTGAAAGCAGGACACTCCTTCATTAGCCGAAGGTCACAGATTATAATAATGCTTGGCACTTACAATCCTGAAGGTGTTGTACTCCATCTAATTAAAATTGGCAGATGCGTAGGCTTTTATGCACAGGGAAAATAGAGATTTCCCTAAAGGCAGAGATAGAAGAGGAAAGAAGTCATAGGCACAGAATCCTAATTCTAATTCAGTTCCTAGGTACCCGGTGCTTCCTCAGATTCCTGACCACACTTTCTAATAATAAGGGAAAAATCTGAATTTCATTTTTAAAAAAAAAGATTAAGTGAGGAATAAATACTATCATTTATGCTAAACCATGGCATAATATTTTGAATAGCAAAGAGCTTTTCCAGGAACATGAATAGAAAAGCAAAGCATAACACCCACTGGTGTTAAAATTCACAGGCTTATTACAAGCCCACAGTTATAGCTTCTTTTTCTTACTACCACACATCTTTCCCACAGCAAAACCTTGGAGTGTCAGCAGGAGCTATCAAGAATATTCACCCTTCTGCATTTGTGAGCATCTAACGCATTCATTTTATACAGACTTTGCATGTCAATGCATTTACTAAGCTGGGCACCACAGCGTTACTCTTTAGCTCGTATTAAGCATCGAAGCAGAAGGGAAACCCAAATGTGACCAATTCCACTTTTATACTTTTCATTCTTTTTTCTACCAAGTTTTTCTAATAGATGCAGACTTCATAATGAAATATCCAATTCTTCAGAAATCACAGTTGCATGAAGCTCACTTCAGTTGGGAGTACAGCTATCTGTCGTCCTTCACACTGGACTACATGATGTGAGAGGTGTCCACAAAAGTCAGCTCCCTCGGTGCTCTCCATGCCCATTTGAGGTTGGCTGTTCGTGGTGTTTGGAGCAGCAATGCTCATCTCCCTGAGTTGCCAACTGAAGGGACGCATCTCCTTTGCTCAGAAAATTCCCTGACATCTGCAAAGGTAAAGAAGCATTTTGGAATTTTTCCGCAAGCACAGACAGACTCAGCTCTATCTGGCAGAGTTACACCACTGATGTCCAGCAGACCCACTTGCAGGAGTGGGAGCAATGTCCAAGCATTCTCTGTCTTTGGGATGCAACCTGGCAGTGTTTATCCACGAGCAATGCCATGGAACTTGGTTTAAGCAACAATGTATGTTAAGGCCTATGTATCTTATTAGTCAGTAAAGAGAGAGGCTGTAGAGTGCAGAGTACCTGCAGTTGGCTGGCTGTAGCTTGCAGCTTATAGAATCTGTTATTCTGTGTGGCAACAGCATTCACTAGAAATGTTTGAATAATGACATGTATTTTAGTACGTCTACTCCACTCTTAAAATTCAGCACAACAACAATTCTTCTAAAGAACTTTCTCCATCTCATTGTACACTAGCTTAGAGAATGTCTCAACACGAAATAAATATTGTGGACTTTTCAAATCATACTTTTCACTTTCAAAACATTGTGCAAGCATTGTCTAGTGACATCTGAAAAATATGGAGATATCAAAGTTCAGTAAAGCGCATTACATATGCCTCTTTTCTTTTATTCAATGGCTATAATTTCAATCCTTCTGGAGATAAGGAGCACACAGAGGAGGCTGCCACCCCCACAGAGTTATTTTGTTGCTACCAACTTGATTATTTTGTTCAAACTGGAACAATCAAGAAGGTCATTCTTAACAAAAGCAACAACTGCGGACAAGATGAATTGTATCAAATAATTAATTTTTCAAGAAAGCAGAATGTTAAATCACAGTGTCTTATATTTCTTCTTGTTTTTAAAACAGAGTAATACACTGGAATAACTTTTCTTAATTGGCTACATGTGCTTTAGAAAATAGTGAAAATTATAGTGTGGAAAGTTGGGAAGTTTTCTTCCTCAGCCACTAGCTAGAGAAGATTTCATGTAAGACTGTGGAAGACAATTCCTCTAGTTGAATAAGCAGGGCCAGTTATTTATACTGAAAAATTCCAAAGATTAAGCTTTTGCTCTTTAATGTCTCAGCCCTAAAAGGTATATGATATATGTGTTCAGTTTGTTCCTTTTTACATTTGCCCTTTAAGTGCAGCATCCATTGATAGCCATTTAGAAAGCACTTGAGTGCTGTGTGTTTTAGCAACGCTAACAAGTGGGAGGTTTTAGATATAAGGACTAGTGTTTAAAGTAACCTTGTGGAATTGCTGGTTTCTATATGCTGCCAGGAGTCGAGCTGGGATGGGAGGGGAGCAGGGAAGCTTCAGAGGAAGTCTTAAAGAAATGAGTCATAGTCAATGCTGTCATCAATGCCAGCGAGAGTCAGACTGGCAGTTTAGTTAGGGTTTAGCTGGTGTCTGGAATTTTGACCCCCCTGAACACAAATCCTGAATGCCAGGGAGCTCTGTAGCTGACTGGCACTTGAGCCAGGCACACAGACATGGAATGTCTATCCTACTGTGGATGACATGTCCAACCTTTGGAGAAAGGAAGGGCTCAGATGGACATAGAAATGAAAATGACAACTACTTGCTTGTTTCATCCTGTCACATGGGATGGTCAGAATCACACTTATCCTTCTCTAACAGTGGGTTCACACATATTTTTTTGTCCATCTTACTGCAAGGAGTTATTCTTGCTGCTGAACAAGGCAGGATGCTGCCAAAGTATTCAGTACTCCAGAGAGATGTTCCAAATACAAGCCACCAGGTTTAATGAGGGGATAGGCCTTTTCCAGCAGTCACCGGGTTGCTGAAACTTTTTCTTTACATTCTCTGAAGCAATATGATTTTCTTGGTCTTGCAAGACACCTTTTTTGACAAAGGTTGCATGTAACACAAGAGTTTCTGGACATGAGTGCAATGTCAAATTTGACCCACTGCAGTGATTTGATTGCAGCGTTCATGGAGGCTGAGTATGCCTGAAATGCCTGAAGGTGTAGTTATCTTCTGTGTTATTATCCGAACTGGTCTGCCAAAGTCATGAAATTGACGTCGGGGTTCAGTGAGGCTTGCCAGAGCCTTGATCAGCTGCTGAGGAACAGAGTTCCAGAGGGATTGATGGGAATTAGTGGGTCTTGATGTTTGTCAGGATCAGATCTACATCCCTTTCAGGATAACTGTTGCGCCATTATCGATACAGCTTTCAAAAATTTAGAATATATTTGCACCCTTTTTTTTTTAACCTGAACTACGAGAGCCTTGGTCTGAAACACTTCAGTGGCATGAGAAGCTGGCAAGAAATGGTAGCCTAGGGCACAAACTTGGACTATTAACCTCTGACTCCCATTAGTTCCCAAGAAATGCCCAGTGATCAGTGTTGCTTAATTAATCTGTAGTAAACTGACAGGAATTTTCTCCCAATCATGTTACTTTCCAAATTGTGGCCTTTAAAAACCTTATTCATGTTATTCTTTAGATTTTTGACCTCCCATTCATCTTTCTTCTGCCCTACAACAGATAAACTTCAATCTAGTATGAATGATGACGAGTGTTCATCTAGCAGTGCTTTTAGTTGTTCTGCCTTGAAAATACCATGTTTCAATAGAAATGAGAAAAATGCCTTTATCCTCATTTCTCTGTGAAACACAATTTATTTGGAGGATAAGCCTAGACCTGTTATGTTAATCATAAATCAATTATATTTATCCCAAACCTGGAAAGCATGAAAATACCTTCTTTCCTTATTGCAAAATCCAGTAGGATATTCACAGTAATTATGGCTTGTTTTGTACAAATCATAGGCTCATATAATAATCATTAGAGCTATAACAGAGTATTTGTCTATCTTGGAATATTTGAAATGTCTGTTTCAATTGCAGTGGAGGTTTGGGAATTTATTTATTTTTAATAGCCAAAGTAAATCCTTTCATGAACCAGGTTTCCCCTTTTTATTCCTCATGTAGCCTTTTGAGTTTAGTCAGATTTTACACGACATGAAGAAAGTGAGAAGGGAACTATGAGGTTAAGCCCGTAAAATACTATCTCTGCCCAGTACCATCGGCCATTGATTTGGCAGATAAGCACCCTGCAATATTGCTCCTTACACCTTTAGTCTGTAAATAGATTATGTCAGTCAAGCTGTCCCCACTGTTTGTTATTACTAGCACTTGAACCGTCCAATGTGTTTATCAGCTTCAGACCTCCTCAGTGTTAAGGAATGTACAAGAACAGTCACAAAAGCTGGAAATAAAGACATGTTCTTAATTCTGCTACATGCATAAGTGGCTGAGATACAGAGAAAGTAAAGATATTTAATTGTCTTCACAATCCTTATTTTTTGCAGTAGGGTTTTTTGAGAGTGGTTTTTTGCATGTTCATTGGGTAGCTTTGGTGTTTGGAGGTTTTTTAGGGGGGTGAGGAGGGATTGGGGGTGGTATTTACAGTTCTGATCCCACCTGGTAAACAGAGGTTTCAGTTTATGGGAAAACAGAAAAAATGGATTGATCTACAATCTGTAGCTTGCACATCCTATTCCCCAACCATGTCTAAAAACTGGCTGGGTTCACCGTGTAGGGCTACAACTCCCTTAAAGCAATTTACCCCATTTGATACTGAGGGACTGCGTTTGGCTCACATTGTGACTAACAGTGACAGAGAATAAATTCTCTGCCTCTTGCCTCACAGTTTAGTCGGCAAGCTATCAAATAAGTACACTTCTGCTTATGAGAATGCACATTTCATTGTCAATGTCTAGAACTCGAACACCAGAAATATCCCATTATTCTGTGTTCATTATTAAATAAGTGTCATGGACTCATTTCTCCGGTTTGTCTCAGACTCCGTGGAATGTAAGCATGATCTTATGGTCAGGCCCTGCTGCCCTTTCCACATTAAGCACTAAACTGTCAGAATGAATGGAAACAGGTGTATGCAGAGAAAGAGAGATGGCTATATCTGAAAGAGTGATTTTGATTGTTGTAGCTACGGTTGAAATTAAATCTGGCTGAGAAGTGCAACCAAAATTGTTCAGGCTCTTTTGTGCACCATCATGACTAATGACCCTCATGTCAGCAAACATGTTAATTAAAGGGCATTTCTAAAATTCCCTCTTTATGACAATACCCGTTTCAGTTGCACATTATTTCTTTTCGAAGCCTCTGGAACATTCTGTCTTTGTTGTGTCAAAACTTCCTAATGAGTAGGTCAAACAACTCAAACACAGCCTTTATATTTCTTATATTTCACCTAAGAATAGGTGACTAAAATCAATTCCAGTGAGTCTGCGTGTAATTGCCAGCGCTGGAAAACAGGCACCCGAAGTATCCCGTCATTTCTCATGCGCTGTGAGATCTGCTCTGCCCGGCTCAGGCTCTCTAGGTATAAAGTGCACTTTGAGGTTACATGCTCTTCCTACAGGCTGATGCTATTACGGCATCTTGCATAAAAGCGGCCGCTGTTTGTGTCAAAGTGCAGGTACGATAATCAATTTTACAGGACATACAGCATAATGAAGAACCGAATCACTACAGACGGGTTTAAATTGACAGTTAAAGAGTCTTTTGTTATCATTTTGTTGGGGAAAGGGGGACATCTGGTGGGAGGTCTTTGTAAAGAACTGAACAATGTAATTTTCTATTTGCAGTAGGATACGAATCCCCAGGGAAGTTGTGTATTCTGAGTAACCTATAGACTTTGCATAATTTCTAACCAGGAGAGTTGATTAATTAATGTATATCAAACCCACACAACAGGGTGTTTTGCAGTGGTGCATACTGTAAAGCCCTCACTTCCCTTTTATCAAGTTCACAAAGAAGTATAGCTGAGCCTGGATGAATGCCCAGTACCCTCTTGTAATGAGATTTTCACAAAAAGTCTGGGAGAAAAGTGGTGGGATGAAGACTCATCCAGAAAAAGCACTTAATACTTTTTGCTCGGGGTTAGAAAATAAATATTAGAAATCCTCCAGCTTGCCTGAGTACATAAGAAAGCAAGACATTGTGGCATTACTAAGCCTTGAGTCGACATCTTCTAAAGGATTATAACCTGCTTAATCAACCTTTGGGAATGCAACAAGGCAGGAGGCAAAACATACAGTTATATTTGAGCATGATGCTTAAAAATAAATTACAGCAGATTAAAGGAAGGCATAAGAATGTGGCACATCCAGGTTAAAATGCCCAGTATGCTTGGGCCCATCATGTAAATAATAAGTAAAGATTGGTTAAATTGATAAAGAAGAGGACGACTTTAAAAAGAGGTCTTTGTTGTTTCCATCTTCTCTGACCCTTTTGTAGCAACAGTCAATCTGGAATATGCAGCTTTGCTCCTTCTGCTGCTCTTTCATAGCTTCTGTCCCATTTTGTGAACGATCCCTTTCAGAAAGCATCCTACGAGGAGGTGGCTCCAGGGTCACAGCAGCCACAGGATGAGAGCTTCGGGTTTGCTGTGGGAGAAGCAATGCTGGAAAATCATTCCCTGCACAGGTAGTGCTGCATGGGGCTTTGAGGAGAAGACAGCCAGCACGATGGGAGACCTTGCTGCTCACTCTGCCAGGCCTTCTTGCTTTAGAGCTGAGCTATCTCACCCACTGCAAACTGGGTGAATCTAATTTCCTGGGAATTCTGTGAGAGACACATTTCCTTTCACCAAAGTCAGCACAAGAGATCTGTTGCAAGCTGAGAATTGAAATGAGTTCTTTTGCCCCTACTCCACGGCCATATTTCATTTCTTTGTCTAAATCATTTCATATTCTGTGTCCCATGACAGCACTGTTACAAATTCAGATTTTTTTTTTAATATTTCTCTCTTCTCACTAAAACATTGTCTCTGAATACGTTCCAGATTTATCTGCAGCCTTTAAAGTGCAGTGAGGGACTATCGGCGCATCTAATTTATGCTTGCATTTGTATTTAAGTTATCATTAGCATAAGGTATTAAATCAGTTTATGATTAACTTGCTTTTGTAAAGCTAAAGCAGAACTTTCTAAGATCAAATGTATCTTACTACTCTCCGAAAAGTTATTTCCATATAAAGTATGTTTATTAAATGTGCTGAACTGTTATGTAGTTCCTTTAAATTTATGAAAAGACTCAGAAACTGCTTGGCAAGAATACTTGAAATGACAATATATATCATAAATGCCTTTCATACTATTTAAAGAACAGCATGCATAAAGAACAACTAAAAAAGTTTAGCATGTTCACTTATGCTCTGAGTATAATATAAGCCAAGCTAACCTCATTTTATATGAGGCCCTTTGTTACTCAAATATATCACCAAGCTTTATTTTATCTGTTGTATTTTCATTATTTTTGGCCAAATCTGAAGTGCGAGCATTCAGGCTTCTAAGCTGCCTGATAGAGAGGAATTTAAAAATGGAACAAGGTTCAGAACTGATGGATGCATAACTTACTTTAAAAGATGGGCTTCTGAGCTAGCACAAAGAAGCAATGCGAATGTTGTGATCCTAGCTGGAATGCACATTGTAATTGTCTGGACTTTTACTGCAAGCAAAGTTTCACTTCACTCTTTCAAAAGTGAGTGATGTCATAGTTTGTTAATTTTGGCAAACACTCAGAGCAGTTTAGTTTTGAAACATGCTACAACTGGCAAGATAAGCCATTAGGAAAATTATTAGAGCTAAGGGCCCTTTTACTGTCAAACAATGAAGGATAAAATTTGTTCCATTAAATCTCCAATTCCTGTAGGGTTTTGTATCAGTGATGCAAAGTCATTTTCAGAGACGTGGTCTCACAGCTGATGGTGGACAACAAAGCAGCTCTGTGAAACACCATCACTTAACAGTTACTGCACTGATGACTCTTCATCAGTGTTGTGCGACAACAGTGGTTGTGCAACTAACTTGTCCATTTCAAGATGTGCTCAAACCAAGATCTGGATTTAGATGGCCATTAATCAAAGAATAAAGTTTTAGCACTGAATCTGAACTTGCTTCTGTATTTGACAGGTGACAAAGGGAATGGTAGGTCATCCATGACAATTTTGAGAAACTCTCAGTGAGATTGCTTGCCAGGGGAGAATACATTGGCTAAGCTGTACAACTACATTTTCAAGACTTGACCAGTTCAAGTGCCTGTAATCATGGAGTTTTTCACACTTAGAAAGGTGGTTGAATTTCATCAGCAGCTTGGTATGTTCTTCTGTATCTATCCCATATTAGTCTGATGGGATTTTCCACTTTTCTGTGAGACATTGATTATTTATGATTTGCTAGTGAAAAATACCAGCCTTGATGGGAAAATCAGCTAGTATCTCGTGGTAGATCTGTCTTTCTGAGAGCCACAGTAGCTTCACATCCAGGTTAACTACTTGCACTACCAGAGGCCAGCTGGAGGGTCAGTTAATGCTTGGTGAGGTGTGCAAATGGCATCATCCCTATGGACTGGTGGGAGTTCCCTTACAGAGTCCAAAAATTAAAAGGTTTTCATGACTCTCCTTATGTGTGTGGACTCTCCACGTGTGTGTGAACACACGAATTTTTCAAAACACTTTCAGATTATTTTTGTGGAAATGAATCTATCTGTAAACCTGTTCATTGTCTTAGTTGTGTGATTTCAATTGTCTCAGAGTGTTCCCTGAAACAACAGGTGGCTGAGATGTAGTTGCATTAGGGGAAAAAAGGTCCCTTGTGGTAGTGGACTGCAGAAATCTCCAGCACAAAAGAAAAGGGACACGTGTTTGCAATAGACAGTTTATGGACATATCAAAGAGATATTGTCAGCGATTTGGGTTTAAATGATACTAGAGTTAATGCTCACCCACTCTTTTCTTAGGAACAGGGCAATAAAGGAGATACGCCTAATTTTTTAATTGAGATTGTGTGTCAAATCTTGTAGAAAAAAATCCAGACTCTGTTGAACTCTACAACCAGAATCCATGCCAGATTAATTTTTTGTATGGTTGCTTATGAGCATCACACACAGCTGGAGCCTCCGTAGCAGACTGGCTGCCCAGTGTAAGGCTGTTGACAATTTACTGGACCTGTGCAACAGGCACACAGCTGAAGGTGTGCAGTGCATGCATCCACACTTTTCGGTATAAACTCTGAGTAGGAGTCTTTCATCTTCCTGGAAAATTAACTCTTTTTCTTTGGCTGCAGAGAGGTAAAAGATACTCTGCGGGAGAATTGAAAAAAGGAAGCATTCATTTGAATTGAAAACACAGACAGGAAAATACGTGACATCTATAGCACAAGAGTTTATTTCTAAAGGATTAGCTGATGAGATTTTTAGGAATAAATACAATGTACATTAGGTTTAGAAAAGGCTTTTCCCTAGATTACTATAAGAACATTATGCCATTGATTTCTGACACTGGATTTGTAAACTTAATATGTGGTGTTGAATCAGTAAGCACAGCTTTCATAAAAACTTAAAAATCGTCTCATGCAGTAATTGTTTCAGCTGTAACTCTGACACCAGCAGAAGTGTGGGAAGTGTGATTTCTGCTCTAATTGTATGATGATTTGCCTGAACTTCTTAGTTTCAATGTAATTTCACAGAATCAATGAAGGCACACTAGAAGAAAATTCTTTTCTGGTCTAATTTTCAACTGGATCTTTCTTTTCATGTTTTTTTTTACCCAAAAGCAGTTCTGAGCTGGCTGTTCTGGTTGCATCTGTAAATGCTCATGCTAATTTAACACCTGTATCGTATTGTGCACTCCTTGTTTAGGTGATGGAAATATTTATAAGGAGGAGGAGAACTCAAACACCCTTGAGACAGTCGTATGGTCATCGTTTGTCAGAAATTGGGATTGACACATTTGATTGTTTATGAGAGTGCTGGCAAAAGGGTTTGTGAAAACATGACTGAAACTACTTAAAGCTGCAATAATTTTCTGCAAACAAGTCTGCTTAACACATTTTAAGCTCTCCTACTTGGCAGACCAAAAACACTCCCTGCTTGGCCTTGGTTCAATTTTTTCCATTTTAATGAAAAGAACAGTCATTTCCACATCTTATGTGGAAGTAGCAATAACAATTCAATATTTTCAGTAATACTACCAGAAAAGGAGTTGCAGAAGTGATGTCTTGACACTGAAAACTCTCTTAAGATGCTTCTGTTTAGATGGTGGATAGTGAAAAGATAAGGTTCGAAATAAGCACGCAGTTCTCTTCCTGTACAGGAAAGCTAAACACTGTGCTTGCTGGCCTGTTTGTCGGGCTTATCTCATATTGGAAGAATATCTAGGAAAATGTGCTGCTTATAATCTTGGAACTGATTCAACGAAACAAAAGCCTGATGTTTCCTGCTGCTGCCAAGTCTTCGCTGTCAAGACAGAGTTGACTTTTGGTAAACCAGAATCTGATCTTTCATCATTTTTGGAAATATTTCTGTTTCTTTCATTATTTCTTCTTCCTATTCCTTCTCCTTTTCCTTTGGCCACTGGAGAATCAGATATCCATCTATATTTCTACATATGTTTATGAGCCAGCCAAGAAGGCCATTGGTATCCTGGGGTGCATTAGGAAGAGCGTTGCCAGCAGGTTGAGGCACATGATTCTGCTTCTCTACTCAGCCCTGGTGAGGCACTTCAGGAGTGCTGTGTCCAGCTCTGGGCTCCTCAGCACAAGAGAGACATGGAGATCCTGGAGCAGTCCAGCGGAGGGCAACAAAAATGATGAGGGGACTGGAGCATCTCTTTTATCCATGAAGGCTGAGGGTGATGGGCTTGTTCAGCCACAAGAAGAGACAACTGAGAGGGGATTTCATCAATGTGTATAAATATCTAAAGTGAGGGTGCCAAGGAGATGGATCCAGGCTCTTTTTGGTGGTGCCAAGCAATAGGAGAAGAGGCAATGGGCAGAAACAGATGCACAGGAAGTTCTGCCTGAACATGAGGAAGAATTTCTTTACTGTGCAGGTGACCAAGCCCTGGCACAGGTTGCCCAGAGAGACTGTGGAGTCTCCCTCGTTGGAGATACTCAAGAACCCTCTGGACACAATCCTGTGCCATGTGCTCTAGGATGACCCTGCTTGATCAGGGAGGTTGGACAAGGTGACTACAACAGTAGTCTTTTCCAAACTTAACCATTCTGTGATCCCGTGATATGTGTTTATGTATAAACATGTCTATGTATAAATAACCTTGCAAAATCATCAGTAACTGAAATTCACTTCTCTGGATCAGCTGTGCTGAGTTCACCCATCAGGAATGAGAGAACCCCAAAGCATAAGAGAGCTCACAGACTCTTTGAAGGTGACTCAGGCGAAGCAGACCATGCGCTCTCTCAGGACCAGCTCCTAGGATACATCTTCTGATGCTGAAGTGCCTGGCTCTGCCTCAGGATGCCACCAATGCTCTGAATCATTCTGACTTGCCAGTACATTGTAAGGAAATGTTTATATTTCAGTGGTGCATGGGAGCACAACTCGAGATAAAGCACTACTGCGCAAGGCTCTAAGGCAAACTGAGCAATAGCATACAGACTGCTTAGGAAAGCTCACATCAATTTAGAGAGCCCTCAGGAAAATCACTCCTGTAACAGAAATTACTCATCCTCTGAACACCAAATGCTCCGTTAAGCTCTGAGATGTGCAGTAAGACACAGTAATCGCATTTTGCCCTGAAGCGTTTGGGAGTTAATAATTCTTGTAGAGAAAATCCACCTCATTCAATTCTCAGAGGAGCTCACTGTCCACACAGCCATCAGATCAGTCCAGTTTTCATCTAGAGATGTTGCTTCAGAGGGACAGCAAGTATTTCGTGCTGTATGCTGGAATGTAATTCTGCATCGCTCACTCATAAGAAGATAATAATGAACAGTGACTTCAGTGACTCAAGTGACAAGGGCTACAACAGCGATGGATAACATTGGCCAATCCAAACTGATAAGCGTGTGTGGGGTACAGAAATGTCACTCGGCAGCTCTGGCTTTGAGGGACACACTGCTTTCCATGTACACAATGCTGGGTCCCATTTCTGGCACTCCCAGCTGCCCCCCCAAGAGAAGTAGGACCAGGCACAAGCTGGGGCAGCCCCATTTCTCACATCTCCCACTGCTCCTGCTGTGAACATGAAGCGCTTTCTCTCACATCCATGGCTCTGTAATTGTACAAGCCTACTTGATGGGAAATAGAAATCAAGCTTTCACTGGCCCTGTAGCTCAGCTCCTTCTCTTTCAAAATATTGTGAAGGTATATTTATTTAGTATTGTTTTAAAGTTCATATGCCTTAGTGACAGAAGCTTTTTACACAAATATTTGGAAGCTATTCTTATGCAAGCTTTTAAAACTTAACTTCTCTAGAGTACTCCAGGGGTCTAGACAGATTTATTTCCTCCACATATGCTTTCTTTCTCTCTTTCTCTGTTCATCTCCCCTTCCCATGTTCTGTAAAACATATTAACTTCTTTATCCTGAAAGGTATTTACTTTCAACTTTTTCAAGAGACAGACCCTAAACTCCACAGCTACATCATCTAGTCTCTGGAACTGCAAATGCTGCTATGCTGCCTTGAGTCTATAAGCAGTTACAAAAAAGATTTTTTCCTCCTTTCCAGTGACTCATTAACAATTATTCTGTATTAAATATCTCCACTCACTGACTTGCATGTTTTATCAATAGTTATAAATATCCTGAAAGGGTACAAACCAATCCAATAAATACAGCTGTTTGCTGGCTCTTGACTGAGACAAAAAAAAACCATAATCAACCACTGAGAACAAAAGTAGGTTGATGCAACTGACTCTTGAATTTTCTTTCTAGGGTATTTTGTAAAGAAGAGGAAATGCTTTTAACTTACGCTGCCCCAGAGTTGTAATTATTGCACAACTTCTTTGGATTTTAATGGTGTTTTATGTCTCCATGCATCTAGTTCATAAATTCTCAGTCATTTTTTCCCACTTTACCTCCTTTTGGAATGGCAGACCTCAGTACCATGGAAGTAAAAAATAAGCTGTTGCAGAAGAGACTGAAAGATTGATGAAGAACAGGAACTAATAAATTACATGGAGTGAGCATATCCTGCACTTATTTCACATAATTCTTTAGAATTATTATGATGTAATGATTTTTTTGTTCCATAAAGAGGGTTTTTGGCAAGAACTTGCCTAGTGAACACATCCTAGCATTAAACTTGCACCCACTTTTTTTTTTTTTTTTCCTGGCAGGAACTGGCGGTAAAAAAAAGCCCTAAAACTGGGAATAGGTCTGCAGGAACTCACCACCACTGCCTGATCTGCATGCTCCTTTAGTGGGTTCATCATCATTCAGGTAACCTTCGTGCTGTCTAAAAACCCAGCCCCTGTAGAGCTGTGTTATTTGAGTTATTTCGCTCAGGTGGATGTTTCAGAGCCTTCACCTCAGTAATTGTGTATCTTTCAAGCAGGAAGCATCTCATTCTAACAAATCCAGCAACCAAAGTAAAGCTGTCCTTGAAAAAAAACCAAAACTAACTATAGAAATATCAGAGGTGGGTACCAAAACTGATTGTTTTCAGACATGGAGTAATCCATAATAACAAATTAAACTGACAATTCAATGCGATAACAGGAACTGATCCGTGCTACAAATGATAAGCAAATGGCAATGGAAACTAAGGCTGAATTGACTTGTTATTTTCAACTGCAATTTGTGTAACTCCATGATCAGTCTCTCTGATTTCGGGAGCACTATCTCAGTTCACCTGCCAGTCATGCAAACAGGGGCTTTGCATTGTTTCTGATTAAAGAAGCTTCACATGTTGTGTCACAAATCTCACCTTTGAAGAAATTATGGATTTAAAGGCAGGTACAAAGGACCTCAGCTCCAGAGCTCCAAACAGGAGGTTTACATTGAATTAAGGGTGGAAATGGTTTGGGCCCTTCCAGAAGCGCCATCTGTTTCTACGGCTGGTCATTGTTTAGATTATTTATGACCATAATTTTAAATTTATCTGGTTAACCTTTGGATAGCCTCCTAAAATAACTATTGACTCTTTGAGTTTTCAAGGTAATATATTAAGATGCAAGGGTTTAATGTTATTATTTTATGGAAAGAACCACAAGCATTTTTATGTAATATATCAATACCTACAAATGCAGGAAATAGCTGTACTATCACACAGCAAAAAGAACTGCAGCATCACATTTTTGTTGTTCATACCATGACCTATTCAGACTGAAATTTCTTCATGAGAAAAAACAAAGGACAGCTTTTTTTTTTTTTTTTTTTTANTTTTTTGTGACACCCCCCCTCCCCGACAGTATCTATCTTCATGTTATAGTTCAACAGAGAGGAGTACATGGGATGAAGTTCCTCCAAAAATAATAGAAAACAAAAAGGAAATGGGTCTTGAGGACTCATGACTTGCATCAGATTAAAATGGATGAAAGGAGATGAAAAAAAGTCTTACATATTAGTGTGTATGACCTCATCCTGAACTGTTAGAGGTGCTGGGAGTCTTTCCATCTTCCTTGAGAGATCAGGTCCCATAATTCAAAAACATTGTGCAAAAATAAGAAATGGACAGAGCCCTGGTTGGTTTGGCAAACATTCACCAAGGATGGTTCAAATTTAGGTTGAAAATAAGCTAGTAGAAATCAGTATGTGTGGGAAAGGTTTTGTAAGACTGAGATAGGTTTAGTTGGAGTATAATTACAGTTTTTATGCTCACTAGGTTATGCATACCAATATATTGACTTCAGAATTAAAGAGCATCAACTTTCATGAATTTGTTTGTATTTAAAGGGCAGAACTCCAGCTAAATGAGAATATTTATAGAACTTATTCTTCAAAAAGGGTGAGCCCACAATCTCATGTAGCTTTTGGCTCCTCTCTGTGTAACAGGCTAAAAACAAACCCTGAGATTAAAACACCTTACTGTTTCACTTTGGACTTTATGGCTTATTTCCAGTCTTGGTCTAAAATTCATTTTACAGTACTCTGGATCCACACAGCACTGTACAAAATGGACATTAATAAGGATATTGGCAACCATTTTAAAAAAAATTAAAACATACTGCAAGGGAAAGTTAGTCTTTTCTTAGCAAAATAAGGATAAATTAAGGAAAGCTTTTTAGTCTTCCTAATAATGCATTGCATTCCTCTTCTCACCAGAGAAAAAAGTTTTAAATTATGAAAATCTAAAATAAGGCTTGCTTCCTGATTATCTCCTTGCATTCCTCCATCATTAAAAATAAATCCAAGAGAGAGATTGCAGTATAGTCCTACAAAAAACAATAGCCCCAGGTATTTTAGGACCTAAATGTACCTGACAGAACAAAAGAACATTAGATGAGGATCTCAAAAAAACATAAATTCAGGGCTCCCAGGTGGTATTGCAGAAAGATCGGATTGTTTCATTTGTGTGAAAAGCAGCCAAAATGCTGCATACCTACTCTTTTTGTTACTTACCCAAATTCACTTTGGCATATCCTTTTTAGCAGTCAGTGAAGGCATTCAACCAACCACATTATCACATGAGCTGCTGAAGTCAAGCACAGCAGATGCAGTAAACCAGGATGACTTATTTTCTTACAGCTCGTAGCTTCCCAAAATGCACTCAGAATTGTACCCTGTAGTCATGGAATCTTCCTTTTTATCGTTCTAAACCTAAAAAATTAATTTGTCAGGTTAGACACAGATTGAAATTTCCATATTCATCTGAAACACTAGCCAAAATGAAATTAAGTTGTTTCCATGTATATTAACACCTAATGAGAGGGAACAAAGAGGGAGCCAGGCTCCCTTCAGTCATGCTTACTGACAGAACAAGAGGCGATAGGCACAGATCAAAAAACACAAAATCTAAGCACAAGGAAGTTTCTTTTTACTCCAAGGTTGTCAAAAAATGGCACAAGTTGCCCAGAGGTGTTGTGGAGTCTCCATCCTTGGAATCCTCTGAATCAAGCTAGACATGGCCCCTCTTGACCAGGCATGGACTAGATGACCTCCAGAGGTGTCTTTCAACCTCAGCCATTCTGTGATTCTCTGAAAAGGAACTTCTCCTATAATTACTTCACCTAATTCAGCTCCTGTGTGAGATTCACAGCACAGTGTGAAAAATTTGATTTTATTGTAGTTTTTTATTCTAAATAAGATTCCTCAGTGACTAAACTGTATTTGGTGAACCTTACTAACCACAAACTGATAAAGTGAGGGTAAATATGGGTGGGGAAGGGGGGAGCGGTGTGTGTACCCATGGTCCTTGTGGTTCATCAGCTTCAAAAAATGCATTTGATCCATAGTTAAGTGAATATTTTTGTTCAGTGTCCTGCTGATTTGATAAAGAAACAGAGGAGTGTTTTACAGTATTTCCTATGGTGCTGGCATGTGTTTTGAAGTTCGCTGCAAAATGAAAACAAAACTACCAGATACTGTTACATGACTTAATCTTATACTACCGCCTAGTGGCTACGGTCTAAATGAGTCACAGTGAAACTCCACTGTGTTTTATACATGGATATAGCAGTTGTGTATGTTATAATATTATTTTAATCCATTTTTAGAAACCATATTATGTGTATTATATGTCCACACAATAACAGTATTGCCAAATACAGTGAAGAGCAGGCAAATTCCCATGTTCAAGGGCACTAATATTCATGTTGAGCAGGACCAGGGATGGAGCACAGTCTTACTGTGAACAGGATCTCCATTTTACCGTAGTTATAGTTTGAGATAGAATTATTTTAAAAGTGGGCTGTAGTGAAGGACTTCAGCTGTGACATATGAGATGTCTATCACTTGTCATCAATAGAAAAAAACATTCTTTGGGTAGATTGTATTAAATATGTCCCATGAAGAGTTTCTTGCATCTTCCTGGAAAGCTCTTGTGGCCCAGGCATTCATGGGCTTGGCAGTGAGTGGTTTATTTTGCTCAGTTGAACAGATTCACACGCATTGAGCCTTCAGGCATCTATTTCCCATTCATTGCTGTAATTCCTGTACCTGGCTAAGTTCACACAGTAAAGCCCATTAGTGTATTGAGCTTGAACAAGTAAATCCTTCAGGAGTCCCAGGTTTTCCCATTTCCTCCAAGCTCCATGCCATGGATCCTAGCAGGAATAAATGACTTAGCAAAAAATCAAGCTCTTGCAGAAGCTTAGAGGAAAACAATAGTAGTAAAAATTACTTCTGCAGCTGACAGTGACAATAGTTGGAGGAAAGGATTTCTCCTCAGGAAAATGAGTCTCCAGCTGCTTGCACTACGTGGCTTTCAATTCTTGGCATTCTGTGTGCCTGCCACAGAAGCTGCTCCTGCTACAACTGTCAGGCCTCTTTGTGAGGGCAGGAGTCAGCAGGGGCAAGAAGCAATAGATGTGCACATTGACTATGTCTGTTTGGTTTTGGGTTTTTTTTAAGCCAGCGTATCTATATGTAGAGCTAGATATATAGAGATAAATTTAAAATTAATTGCTTGATTTAGGTCTCTTCCCTAGAGGCTTCTGTAACTCAGGCCTCGCTGGAAGAGAAATTTTAGTACACAAGGTTAGATGAGGACAGAAAAAAAGTTATTTTGTCCACAAGGTGGCACTTGGGCATCGGGCTTCTATGCTTAAAAATTACGTGAAGGCAAAAATAAACTTCAGGTAATGATTGTAAGAGTTGTAAGGTATTATTGAGCAAGGATCTCTCTGTCTGTGGAACTGTAATCTACCCAGATCTCTTCCGGGGAGGTCATTTTGACCTTAACTAAGGGAATGGAATTTCTGTCATTGACTTAAAAGGAAAGTGACCTGGCCTCAAATAAGCGGAAGTATTAGGGAAACAGAATCTCTTTGCAGGGTTGCAGGACAGACTATTTTTCTTCTCTCTGTTTGTTAGACGGGCTACATGAGTGATGGTGAGTGATTTATAACTAATTCAACAGAGAAGGGAAATGGAAAAGTTGACAGCCACTGTGTCGCACAAACTCAGAGTTTGGGACAATGAATAAGCCAAACAAGCAGGACAATTCATCCTGCAAGAGCTTCCTGCACTGCTGTAAAACACCCAAGCACAGAATTCATAAACCTTTATTTTCACGCTGCTGTGATCCAACACACACATTGCTTGAGGCACCTTTTCCGCCCCACCAGCTGAGAGTTAGGCTGCAGAATTGGTATCATTTAAAGACATTTGTGTGGTGTAAATGAGGAAAAAAATTATTTGTGGTGGGGGCAACACAGTTGGAGTTTGAAAACTGTTCTTTTGCCAGTCATCTGCGCAACAAGTGTAGTTGAATGCTTTTTTTAAAATGTTTTATTCTGTTCTGTACATGATTAATATGAGTATGTCTAGGTAAATGTCAGATGTAAGTGACATGCAATATACTGATGGAAGCTGAAACTCTTTCTGCAGTGAAATAAATCCACCTCATGTGTCAGCAGCCGATGCACAGCAGTACCCCCAGCCAATGCAATCCTGGACAGACAACTTCAGATCTCACCTCGAGACACTCTCAGTTCTTTCCTTGCTTGCCACAGCAGCTGTCTGACAGTAATGACTTTCCCAGAAGCAACACAGTGAGATCATAGACAAGAGCTGCCAAGGCCTTTGTGCTAGGACACTGTTTCAGTGTTTCTCTGACACTGTTTCAGTTGGTAATTAAGGAATATCGTGTTGATGATATAGAATTAGATAAGAGCTTTCATTTCCTGACCAGCCAGTCCACATTTTGGCCTTATATTTCTCTTGATTTTCCATCAAGAGTGATTTAGAACCATTTGCATTTTGCTAGTCCATTTACTTTCCTGAAGAAAGCACCTCAGTACACATTTACTTCTTGTTAAAATAAGGGAACTTTCTGTCTCCTTAGTGCAAGACATGTACAGCTACTGAACATTTCCTGAACCCTGTCTGGTTTTGTTCTGCTGAAAAGCTTGTGAGTGAACTGGAAAAAGGACGAGTAATGATTGTAAGAGCACCCACAAGAAAACAGCATATGAGATACCCAGCTCTCTTTCTTAGAAACAACAAGAGGCTTCATCCTGTCAACGCACAAAACTCGCTTAAATGTCCCATTTCTTTCTGTTAAGGAAAACTCTTTTCAGGGAATTTGCTTAAATTGGCTGTTCTAGGAAGTGCAATTGTGGGCTAATCGACACCATGCAGTAGGAATCCGCCTGACCCCGTACCATCCCTGGAAGCAGACACTGAACTGCAAACAATAAGTTCAATTAGTTTGCAGTCATAGAAACAAGCAGGTCCAGTAATAAGCAATTCCCAGAAACATAACAGCATCCTGGAATCATGCTGTTGCTATTTCTGACCTGAAACATTTTTCTAGGGGTCTCATGACGAGTTTTAGCTGAGCTGTTAAATACAAATACTATAATGCAAACTGGCACTCTTGCCCACAGAGATAGGCTACTCCTCTTAAAATGTGCTCTATCTGCTATGCCTTAGAACCTCACAGTGTAGTTGGATTACTGTAATTATCCAGCAACAATGAAAGTGTTTGAGGGCCTCTGCACAGATCTTCATTATACATCTCAGAGGAACTTCTTCCGAGGTCAAATCTTTCCACAAAGGAACAATTTCAAACCTTCTCTTTGCTGTCATCTCTGCCTCCCTTCATACCTCTCTTCCTGCTAGTTCCATCGTACTTCTACTTCTCCCCCAACCCAGAATTAGTATCAGAAAACTCTACAAGAGGAATTAGAGGGGAAAATTTCTTACCTTTACCAAATAAATTCCAAAAAGTACTACAGGAACAGTACTCTAAAATTGAGAAGAAGACTATACTTTATCATTGTTGTCATGGTAACCAAAACTAGGCCAGTCACTTTTTTTCCCCCCATTGTTCAGCCTGTATTTCTGATATGCTAAAGAACTTGGTTCCTGAACAGGGATCCGATTAACTGCAAAACACCAATCTCTGAACCATGAAAAAGAAAAGAAATTAAATAGCTGAAAGGTTTATGATTGTTTCTCCAAAGAGGAAAGAGAAAAACAAATGCCAGGGATGAGAATGTGCTCCTACTGAGCAAGGAGGGAGAGGTGACAAGAGAATGAGGATGAGGCTAAGACATGGACATACAGAAACATTTAAAGGTGATGAGGAGCAGGCAGTCCTCTTCATGTTTTGAGACTCCTCCTAATGCCACTCAGTGCCAAACACTTGACCCAGGATCAAAGAGGAACCACAGTACTAAGGAACCATAGACCAATTTTCTTGACATATATATCTCCAGGCACATATATTCCTCTTTCAGACCTCCCTTCAAAGAAAAGAGATCACTTGGTTCCAACTCCAGTCCTGAAGCTGCAAATGAAAATGTATTTTTCCATGACAAGGCAAGGACTAAAAGCAAAATTTAAGCTTCCATACATTTTTTACAAGACTAGAGGTGTATCAATACTGTGCATTTGTAAGCACAATACACCAGTAAGTTTCAAAATGTCTATATTTTTGTCTGTCTTAATCTGAAAAGGGTTTCTTATAGTGATAAGCACTATTTGAATGATATTTTAAAGAATTCAGTGGTTTCATAAACTCACACATATGCCATAGCCATTACTAAACAACTGCATAAAACAATGACGGTCATAGTCAAAATTCAGTGCAGCTTCTTAGCGGACAACCTCATAATTTTATACTGTGGTTTGCAGAAGTGCCTCTCTGTATTAAGTTACAAAACCTCTCATATGTCATAAAAAGAAAAAAAAGCCAATCAGACAGGAAGGATAGGGAATTCTAAGTGAAAAACTAACAATCATAAAACTTGATAAGAAACTCAAAATGAAGTAAGTAAGCAGGAAAGGCATTGAATTGCACAAATATTTGAATTTGAGTGGGGTTTAGTTTAATTCTACAGAACCTGAATTTCCAAATGTTAAAGATCAGAAGCTTTAATAGATAATATACTTAGGAACAGTTCAGTCTAACTGTTTCTTAAAATTTCTCACATTTTCTCTTTACAAAATAAAGGAACTTTTGCTTTACACAATCAGGCTTTGCTGCTTTGGAGCAACACAAGTTCTCGTTATTCTTTTGCTTGACCATACCCTCGCTTATATGACGGTGATGAAACTGACTGGGAATTTCTACAGTCAGTGAGTTCAGGCTCAGGTTCCAGGTGCAGCACTGCAGGTAAAGCAGCACTTTTCAAATGATCATTTGGAGTGTCAAAGGCAATGTCACGTCAGCCTTGTGTGACATACGTAGCTTTTAGTGCCAGTTCTCCTCTCTAACAAGCACACACCAAACATTTCCTTGAAGCCTCAAAGTGCTGTTTCCTACCACCCCCTGACTGCTGTTGCTGCAGCCACATGGAGCACCAGCAGCACATTTCATCCTGGCAGCTGGCTTTCGTGTCATACTGGAACTGTGCTTAGGAGGAAAGGCTACAGGATGCTAAATTTGTCCAGGAAGGTCATCAAATACTTTAAACAAAACTTTGGATTCGAAACAGGCATGGGTTCAACAGCTTGCCTCTTTTTTGACTAAGTGTCTTAATTTAATGAGCATCTCTCTCTTAAAATCACTGCCCTGAGTTTGTCTAAATTGAATGGCTGTTTTATCATCTGTTAGATGAGCAGAGCTGGTCTGACAGGCTGGTCTCCATGAGATTGGACTGGATTAAGCTGTCCTACTATGAATGTTCCAGGACAACTGTCCCGAGTGAAAACCCCATTAAAAATAAATAAAATAGCTTTACTCCAGTACTATTATGTTCTGATCTTTTTAAAAGTTATAGACTTGCAGTTTTAGTAACTAAAACGGGAGGAATGAGGACACAAACAAGAACAAACAAGAACATGAAACAGCTTTTAGAAAAGCTTTTCAGTAACTTTCCTTTTCCATTGTTTTTCCCTTTGGAATTAGCCATTTTCTTTCCTTTTTTTAACAGTCATGCAGCACCAGAACAGACTTACACTTCTTTGAGAACAATAAATTTGCTCTGTTATGTTTGGATGTCTCCCTGAACATGAAGTACAAAAATAATCTGATAAGGGAAAAAATCCTAGGGTATTTTAAAAGCTAAATACTTCAGTTAGGTTTTTTATTAAGTACACCAGTTCTCCATAATTAGGCAATAAGTCATCTAGGCTTTGACTCTTAAGTACAACCTTCACTGAAGCCGAATCACGATCCCTGAGCAGCTTCAAAGACTTAACAGCTGCTGCTTTGGTGTAGGTTCATAATAATATTTTACACTTGGTCTCCAGCACTGATGTGAAAGGAAAAACAAAGTTAAAAAAATAGTAGTAATTTCAAAGCAGAATTCATTCAGTATTCTCAGTACCTTAGTATATAATATTTAGGCCGATTTGCCGAGGCGATGAGGAACAGAAGGCTTGACAGCCATGAAAAACTCAGTTATTCAGGATTTGTTTGGGGAGGGTTCCTTTGTATTTCAGACTTTCTCCTTTCTCACTTACTATGTTTGTCTTTTGTTGCCCCAAGGAGCAATTGTAATAGCAATAGTAGCTTCTTTGCATTGCTTTAATTAAGTTCTGAGAGGTGCCAGATGCTTCCATTTGCAATCTCCCTTTCTCCTACTAAAGCACAGAGGAGTTAATCATATAGTAGTCTTTAGTTTACTCTGAACCCAGGTTGGGGCAGTGTAATTAAGTCTTGCCATTTAGTTGAAGCATAGCCTGTCATCACAGCAGGTCTCTGTTGCATTGCTTTGTGTTGTTTTTTCAATTCAATAGAGAAATATCAGATTTTATTACTCTCTGTTGTTTAAATTATTAAAGACTTGATCTGTAATCATTTCTTCTTGTCCAAGAACTAAGTGTTATAATTTGGCCCTTAGGAAGGGCCCGGTTCAGTCATAGTGAAATGTAGGTAGTTAGGGCTTGAAAAAAAAGCAGAAAGATTTTAAAGCATGATGGTTCATATTAATTTTAATCATATTCAGAGGCTATTTAGGTGCCCAAAGGCACAAGTAGGCGCACCCTGGCACTTTCACAAACATCTCAGGACACTTTTAAAAAGCCTGATGTTGCGTTATCTGCAACCTTAGGTGTCTAAACATTCTTTGACTAAGTTCATGACTCTTGCATCCTCTCTTCAAGGATATGGCAATGCTAAGCAAGGCAAATATTTTGGCAAATACCCCAGAAACAGCCAATGGGTTCAGTCTTTACCTTTCCTAATGGACATTTCATCCAAGCAGTCAATGGTGCAGCAGTTCACTTCCCAGCTACATCTTCAGGTTGACCAGATGTGGTGTTTATCACTTTACCCTTCTCCTCACCTCATCTGGTGGTCACACAAGTCAGAAGAGACTCCCAGAGCACTTTGAGTGGGTCCCCAGTTGAGGGACTGGGTATTCAGTAAACAAGGGACCTCAGTCAGGAAAATGTACCCAGCTCTACCTTCCTGTCTCTCAGGATGACTGTCAGGTATTCACAGAGATCTAGTCATGAATTAACTGCAGACCCAGAACTTTATTGAAAGGAAAGACTTCGCAAATAAATTTTAATAACAAACACATTTGAGGAAAACTTGCTCTGCTTGGGGACAATTAGCAAAGAAATGAGGTAAAATTAATCAAATAAATTATCCATTGTGAATTAGTCACATAATTTTATGGAAAGCCTTAAATTAGTCCATGATAAAAACCCTAATTTATTACTCCCTTCCCTGAAGCACAAGAATGCATGAGAGCTTCAAATAACCAGGCTTTGTAAAAAAAAAAAAAAATCAAGTTTAAACCACATCACTTAGGCCTTTCTGAATCTTTAATAACTCCCTTGAATGAACCTTGTCAGATTTGCAGTTACATTTAATTAATTACAGAAAATGAAACTGGGGCCACGTAAACTCAAGTCACCACCAAGCATAGCCCTGACTCCTCAGACCCAGCTTGAGTCTTGCACACATGCACACACACATGGAGCTTTCTCACAGGCTGCTGTTGTCAGAAAATAAAATACTGTCTCTATTGGCTGGCTAAAAACAAAACATTAATTGTATGGTGATTCTGTCAGTCTTTCCCCTGATGTTCATCTGCCCACTCTGGGGGGCCAGAAAGCCTTCTCAGTGAAGCACTTTGAGTAAGGCCATCCCTCCTCCTTATCACGCACATATACATGCACTGATATTTCTTTGGGAAAATCATGCTACCGCAATCACTTTTGGTTGCCTGGGTGCTCAGGATTTTAATCAGGAATTAATGTGATCTTTCCCAGTTTTAACCAAAAGGCTTCTTCTGCTGGCACATATCCCCTTGGTTCTTTCTGTAGTTTAGTTTTATACGCTCAGAATTGTTTTAAACCATAATTCATTTGTCCCCATGAGATTTAACACACATGCACACACAAACCCCCCAAACAGCAGCCTACTATCTGGCCTGTCCTTACTTGCACTTGGACAAATGACAGCACATTAAGGGAGGCTTAGGGTTTATTTTAGCCTACCAAATTTCGCATTATAAGCCCATACTTATTAAAGTACCCATTGGCTGAATATCCTTGTCCTCAAAACAAAAACAAAACCAAAAAAAGGCTTTTTCTTCATGTAAACACAAAGAGATTCTCAGTGGAGGAGAGCAAGCATAATTAAATGTTGGGGATGAGGTCACAGATTCACAGTGTGGAGTGTTCAGCACCAGTGCCTTATTAAGGAGTTTTCCTCTCCCTTCTCTTTCTCATGCCTCGAGCCATTTGTTTCTGTTCCTATGACTCAAAGCTCCATCCTGGCTTAGTGGCAACAAAACTGTTTGTGGGACTGGGCTAGGACTGATCACCAGCTCTTTGTCATACTTGGCCAATATGTTTCTCCCCAGGCCCACAGCAGGGTTCTCCATGCACCTGCAGCTGTGAGAGGGCAATGGGCCACCGAGATGGATGAGGAAGGGAGAGGCAGGGAGGGACCTGTGAAACCGGTGTGGTGGCACTGTAAAGATAAAGCATCGTATTAGTACCCTATCAGATTTATTTCAACTCACAGCCTGTTGCCTTTTTCCTGGTCTTAAAATTAAGAGCCAGACACGGTTAAAGGGAAAGGGGTTTTTACCTCGGTATTTATTTAGGATCCTTGGTGCATCACACCGTCCGAGTGGAGTGTGCCGAAGTGCCCCCCCGGAATGCACACCCCGGGATGCCCCCACCGGAATGCGCACACCCGATAGATCGTGTATACAATTTATAGGTCTTGCAAATTAGCATATCTATCAAAGATTCCCCAATGAAAGACTTGAATGAATCCCCCATTCTGAGGAGTCTCCCCCCTGGATGGGCCTATCTTAGTTTACAGAATGTGTTCTAGAGAGGACCTTGGTGTCTGGGGCTTTCTGACCCTTAGGAGCGAGGCTTCCAGGATGTTTGGTCTCCTGGCTTAATGGGTGTCAGACTTAGGGAGTTACAAGTGTGTGGGCTAAAAGCACTAAAGATATATAAAAGCTATATTAAAGGCTATATAAAGGGGTATATAAAAAGGCAAAAATCATCATGGCATCAGCTGAACTGAGAGAACAGTCTTATTGCTATGGAACACAGCAAAAGGGACTGCAAAAAGAAAAGGTTCTGTTCCTGTGGAAAACTGCCAGAAGCACAAGAGCTTTGTGAGTGGCAGCAAGCAGAATTTCCTATGTCCTGAAGTAATAAATAAATAAATACCCAGCTGTGAATTTGGACCATCTATACACTTTCCAAATATTTTTTGCCTGCTCTGAGCTTATAGTGCAGTGGAGTAAATACTTATAAAAGGCTCATGGCAAGATAAAAAAATCAAAACTCACTTCTGAGGTGGTAGCCAAGAAGAAAAGTAATAAATTACAAAAGATCAGAGCAATTGAAGTAAGCAAATTTAAGGTTCTGTTTTGAAAGCCTACTAATTCTAATAGGGTGGAGGTACATATTGATCATTCAAGCAGGCTATGCAGAAAATCGGCCTCTCATCAAGGATGGTAAATTAACCTAACCTAAAAATAGCATGAAATAAAAAGGGAATTTTTAGAATTGATAGCCAGAAAAGAGCGTTTTGTCAGATTTTTTATACTGTGAAATAATATCCAAGGGAAATGGCAGAATTTACTTGGAACGTTTAAAAAAAAATTACCCTGGAAAATGCATTAGAAAAGGTACTACATACAGAAAACCACCCTGCAATGCCTAGGAGTGCTCCAGGTGACCTCTTGTAATAGAACCTCTCCATTACTGTTTTGCTTCCCCCTTTCTGAGGCCGCGTATATGAGCCCATGTATATTTTGCTTTGACCCTTCAATGAGATTCCATGATACATATCAACTGTTGGAGAATAGATATTGCTAATGTGAGGTGATCTTCAGTGTCCTTTTGTCATTATACACGGAAGAAAAAGGAACCAAATTAATTGTTTCATTTCATTTTTATTCAGTATCCTTTAATATATTTTCATGTTTTGAATTCCAATCTCTTCCAGTTCCCTTTGTATCTGGTGCTGGAAAAGCCCTTTCTCGTATTTCTTAATATGCTTGAAGGATCTAAGGAAATTACAGAATTTAACAGCTTTACTTCAAAAATCCATGTAAGAGCTGCAATGACCATCATAAGCTGCATGGCCATACTGGACAAATTGTCTGAGAGTTTAGAGAATTTACTTATATTAACATCTGGAATATAAAGTAGATAAAACCCATCAGAGAGTTCGAAATGTTCCATTCATCAGTAAATCCATTATACTGTATAAAACCACATTGACCTTTTACCAGTTATGACAAAAGTTTCCATTAACAGAGGTTTAAAGAACCTCTGTTTTTTCCAAGCCTTTTAATATTTAGATGAACTCGGGAGACTGAAAAGATTTGGATCAAACTGTGCAGTCAGCAATCTGAGTGAATCTCATACTGAAGTCAGTTACATCTGTTGGATGCATGCAAAGAGGGGGAAAAAGTTTGGGGATTTTGTTGGGGTTTTTTTCCGAAGTTCTTAACCACATACTTATTAAAGGAAGTTAGCTGAGTTGCCACTGATAGGAAGTGGCAGGTAGCAAGCAGGTGAGAACTCTGGACATACGCTGCATCTAATTCCTGTCCCTTCCGAGTTCCCACAAGGACGAGTTTTGTGTTAGGAGTAACTCCAAAGGCTTGGTCTGGAGCAGATGCCAGCACACAGATGTGTCTCTGTCGAACTGGCTAGTTTATGGTGATTTTAGGCTGATGGTGAGTGTTCGTGCCAGCTTTCTACCAGGTGGGAGAGAGGAGACACAGTGCCTGCTCTGGTGTAAGACCTTTACACATGGTGCTAATCCATCAAAAATGTTTGAGCTGTTAGAACCAGGAAGGTGTTTGTGTGCCACACGGCGATGCCCTTTCCGATCTGGAATTAAATGGCCAAAACCTGGTTTTGTCACATCATCAAACCACAGCCTGCACTCTGGCAGGCTTCAGCTTTGCCTTCGTGCCCTTAGGCAGGTAGCTGGGATGGGCAAGTCCTGAGGGCAGGAGCAGCTGATGTCCCTAGAGAGGGGGCTCACTGCCCTAGCCATGACAGCAGCCTAAGGAGACATTGGTGAATGCCAGGGGCATGAAAATAAAAGTGAAGGATGAACGGGATACATTTCCCTGGGCAACAAGACCGGTACAAGCACTCTGTGTGACTCAGCTGCATGTGATGCCTGTGGTAGCACGCCTTCCTCTGCTGCCTTTAAAATACTGTTCTCCTTATCCAACTCTGCACCCGGGATCAGGAAGTCTTTGAACCTCAGACTACCGGAAGCCACAGGAATACTCTCAAGAAGTATCACGGCAGCATCTGGTACTCTTTCCCCACCACCTACTATTGGCTTTGGTTAGAGCCAAATAGAGGGAGTTTAGTCCCACTCATTCCAGCTGTGTCTGTGTTTTGCAGCCTAGAGCTGTTTCAGCAAGGCCAGTGGGCTCAGCCTGTCTTAGCTCTGAAAGCTGCAGCATTCAGTCTTCCTCCAGCTGCAAGAACCTGTTTTTCACAAAACCCCTTTAATTACAGATTTTTAGCATGAGGTTCTGACTCTCCTTAGTGACCCCAAATAACAGAGTTGTGCAAGGTGAGCTCTCTTTATTCCTTGGGAGATATTTTGTCAGTACACATATTTACAAATCAACTACAAGTTGCCCCATGCGAATTATTTTGCAGAATCTGCCCTTTAGCTTGCATCTCTACCTTTTTTTTTTTCTTTTTGGGCACGTTGCTTTTTTGCCTATCACTTAACTTACACTGGGATTTATCCTTGTATTTTCTGAAAGTATTGCTATTGGGAGGAGGCACCATCAGAAGGTCAGCCATGTCCAGAGGGCTTTGGGGGGTGGGAAACTTCCCTGAGACAGTGATCTTGAAAAGAAAGTTGCTCAGTTGTGGGGATCTCCTTTGGTGACAGATCCTTCAGCTTGTTCTTGTGATTGGATCCTTATGAAGCTACCACACACTCGCAAATGTCAGGAAAAAGTCCAAATTTCAGTAAGCCAAACAGAGAAACAGAGAAAGAGGAACAGAGCAGTTTGCAGCAACTCGGCTACATTCACAGACCCAGGCACCAGTGCACAGAGCACACGGAACCTCAGAAAATTCACCACAAGAAGAGCAAAAGGTTGACATGTGAGCATTTGCTAGAAAGGAGAAGGGGTTTCTTTGAGGTTAGTGAAGTTGCACAGATTGCAATGGTGAATGCATCCTAAGAGATCTCACTGAGGGCTTCTGAGTCTCTGTTCTTTCTCGGAGCACTGGATCTATTGCCCCAGAGGTGCTTTCACAAATGGAGAGTGCCAGGGAGCCAGAGGCAATTCCAGTGCACTGAGTTGTTCAATGTGAAGAAGTAGTCAAAGGCTGCCAGCTGCAGTAGGAAAGAGTGTGGCTTTCTAAGAAATATGATTAACTTCCCTTCACTGCAGAAGTTATGGAAGACACTCTGTCTACAGAGAGACAGCATCAAACCAGTGGGACTGCAGATAAGTAAGGAAGAAAAAGTAGCACCAAGCCGGCCAACACACATATAACTACTTCTGGCAGAATGGTTACTGGTCCCCACTGTGGAGACCCCAGAGGCAGTGGGGTCAGAGGCTGTGCTGAGAAGAAGAGGGGTGGCCTCAGCACAAACTTTTCCTAAAAAATTTCTAGTGCACGTTTTTGTGATCCACAAACCAGCAAAGGTTTATGGATTTAAGTGTACTAAAAAGCTCACTGAAAGAGACACCTAATCTATGCTTTAACTAAGACTTTTTTCCAGAGGGCTTTTACAGAATGTCAGTACTATGTGTGACACTTCATTTCTTCACAAATCGCCCACGGAGCAGAGAACCTCAGGGATGTTTTACTACACTGCTGCTGAGCAGTCATATTGTGCACAGAGATGTATCACCACAGCGCTTGGTGGTGAAGTCCATAGGATTTTTTTCTTGTGTCCAGTAATTTTGCATGCCAGCAGGCCTGCAATAGTTTATGGTCACTGTCTAAACAGTGTGATATTTCTTCAAGCCTCTCCCTGTTCCTCAGAAAAAATACTAACAAACAAACGGGTCATGGATGAGAACTCTGGGCAAGCAGTTAGTCAGGTCTTCAAGACAAACTGCTTTTGGCCACCCTGCACCTTGGGGAGCAGATTGGGCCAGTTGTGCCATCAGGATGGGGAGCCCCAGCCGAGCAGAGCAAGGCAGGCAGAGCAGTGGCCCCTTCCCCCAGTGCCCGGTCCCAGCTGTCCCTGTGTTGGCCCTCAGCCCCTGCAGCCAAACCAAGGGGCCTGGCAAGTGCAGTGGCTTGTGTATTGCTCCCCACTTAGGAAAAACACTTGCTTGTAGCCTGAAGGTGTGACCATACCACGGTGCACTGAGTGGTTCTTTGTGATGGTTTTAGGTGTGCTACGGCTACTGCTGTTTGCTGCCCAACAATAATGACAGGAAAAGCAAACAGCAGGTAGAATTTTCTCCACATGATGGTGGGATCCACACCCAGCCACCAGAAGGCCATATAATATTAATCTGAATGTCTGATTTCCACTGAATCCTACCTTTACACAACCTGTTAGCACTTCCACTGATTGCTTATGGAAAGAAAACTGAGCCAAGCAGACCTGCCACCAGTAATGCATGAACTGGATGAGGAGAAAAGATGCATAAAGATGACAACAGTGGTTACACCACAGCTTGGGAATGCCATACATTGAAATCCAGCTTCACTTTCAGACTCTGTCCTTCCTGTGCTGGGGTGGACAGAATGGATAAGGCGTGCAGGGTTGGCAGGAGCGAGGCTTCTCCGCAGAGGGACAGTGGTGCTCAAAGCAGGAGCCAGGCACACCCCTGTGCAGCGGCACTTCATTAACACAGAATCAGAGAATCCCTTGGAAAAGCCCTTTAAGACCACTGAGTCTGTTAACCCGGCACCGTCAAGTTCACCACTAAACAGTGTCCCCAAGTGCCACGTTTACGCATCTTTTAATACCTCCAGAGACGGTGATTTCACCTGGGCAGCCTGTTCCAATGCTTGACCACCCTTTCAGTGAATAATTTTTTCCTAAAATCCAATCTAAACCTCCCCTGGCATCGTCCATACACCAAGTCTTATCTTCGGGGTCTGCTGTTGCGTTTCCTTCTTCCTGGTGTGTATTAGTTCCTTTCAAAGAACAGGAGACCCGATCCAAACAGTTTCGAAAGAGCGAGGCCAGTGTTTCCTCTTTCCCGAGGGAGGAACAGCAAATGCCACATCTGGCACTGCCAAGAGGCAGCCGTTCCTCCCCAGGGACACGCCACGGATGAGTGGTGCTAAAATTAACGCTTTATTAACACCTGGCACTTCCTGCTTTTAACAAAAGCATTGGAAATCGAGTGCTTCGGGTGGTTTATATTTTGCTTTAAGGAGCAGCGAGCGGCTGCCCGGCCCGAGGCGGGAGCCGGCAGCAGGAGGTTCCCCGCCCCGGGCCCCCCATCCCC
>VZTA01002186.1:127292-219981 GCA_013398855.1 Mohoua ochrocephala | reverse complement strand
GGGGAATGCGAGCGGGAAGCGGCGGCCGCCCGGCACCGGCGGCGCCCGGAGGAGCAGGTGGGTGCCCGCCGGTGAGGGGTCTGGGAGGGCGGGCCGCGGCTCCGGGGCTGCCCCGCCGTCGGGCAACAACAGAAAAGCGGAGACGCCTTTTGATTCCTCTCCCTTGGCATTCCCGGTACAGCCCACCCGTGCGAGCCGCTCCCGGGTAACGCTCCATTGCGGCGGGGCTTATGCAACCTGCGTGGGGCTGCCCACGCGTGGTGCAGGAGTATCCCGCCAGTGGGCCCGCCTGACCCCCGTTCTTCCCTCCGGGACGCTTAGTCCAGCTGGAAGAAAATGGGAGCAGATGTACAGGGGTAGTCCCGGCACGGCATCTGCCTGTATCTCGCTGGAAATAACCGGCGTGTTCTTGCCATCCCCGGAATTCCCCAGTAGTGAAGCTCTTGTGTCCGTTCACTTGAGTATTTTAAGCTTTTAGTCTCTGTATTACTTTGGAAACGTAATATATTTTAATTGGAGGAAAAAAAAAGCCTCTTTTTTTTTTTTTTGGTCTGCTTCAGGATTTGTATTTTTATGGCATGGAAGTGGGCTTTTTGCTTAGGGAATCAAAGGAGCCGTTTCCCTATTGTTAGCTGTAAACTGCCTTTCCAGGCACTCTTTTGTTTTGCAGACAGCATCGTCCCGGTGTTTAGACAAAGGCAGTGCTCTTAATGCACCTTTATTGATGTTTCATTTAAAGGAAAAAAGAACACAACCTTTTTCATACACAATAGTAGAATGCAATGATCTGCTCTGAAATGCACTAGCACTGATGATTGCACAGGGGCAAGCAGAGCTGCGGGGGCATATCCCGAAGTAATTTCCGAATGGTTTTAATTTCGTTAATCATTTTTGTTGAAAATTCTTATAAGATGCTCTGCTCTTAATCATAAGTGAGCCGTGTCACAGCCGAAATAGTTGAATATTGGAAAGTGTCTGGTAGTACTTACCTGACATTACATCTAGAAGCGGGCCACTCTGAAAGATTCTGGTAGGTGAGAATTCACTTAGTCACATTTACGTAAGTGAGTGCATCTTTTTGCCCCTTTCTCTAGAAAACTGGGGCAGAGCAGAGCACATGCCCGAATGTAGGGTAAGGTCAGATGCACCAAGAGAGGCTCAGAGTTCTCTCTGTGTCCATAAGCCCTCCTGCAGGATATCACAGGAGGCAAGTAAGGAGTACTTGCTGGTTCTGGTTGCTGTCCTCCCTGGAAAGAGAGGTTAAAAAGTTGCATCAGATCATCTCACGTATTACTGTGCTCAAACTAGTTGTAATTCCTCGCCAAGGAGCTTTTCCCTGCAGTTTACAGCTGCTTCTTAGCGACGGGTGTGTTGTGGTTTCAGGGGACGGTGCAGGCTGAAGAACTTCAACACACTGAAAATTAAACACGTTTTCAAATGAAACTGGTAAAGGTTGCCACAGCCACACTTGGCTGGCAAACTCTCTTTCCACTTTTCTCAGGCACAGGTAGTAATCCTGGCCCTTTCTGACAAGTTGGGGTGTAACAATAGGGTAGCAAAGCAGACATCTTAAATAGGCCACAAGGAAGGAGAAAATCCTTCCTATTTATTGGATATGTTTCACTGTCATGGCATGGAGTAGTTTTTCTGCATACTGAGGGCAAATAATAAACTAGATTTGGAAATAAGGAATATCACTTGCCTTTATTTAATATACATAGAGAATTTAAATATTGGATTAGATAACAGTAAAAATAATAATAATTGGATAAATAAGTAGCATTACTTTATTTTTATGTGTAGGGAAGACACATGGAGTTGGTGGTGGTACCTACACTTGCTGCAAACTTTGACAGGAAGTCCCAGATTCTCTTGTTCAAGAGAAGAACAAACGTGTAGCTTGATTTAGAGGAGCTCCTGTGTCACCCAGCCTTGTCATAAGCTCTGCACCTTTCTTTGCTCTCATGAGTGTGTTCATTTTTCTCTCAAAATAATCAGTTTCCCCTGCCCTTTTTGCTCTCGTGGAGGACTTGTTGCTGACCTGCGCTGTTCCAAGGGGCAGGGATCCTGTTTCCAGGCTAGGTCCTTGTTGGAGTCCCTCGTGGAGGCCCAGCGCTGTCGCCGTGTTTGCTGAGGGTATTTGCACTGCTAACACAGACTCTGGTCCTCAGCCCGTGTTTTCCTGTTCCATGTTCTCTCCTGAACTATAAATGCGTGCACCACTTTAGTGATACGTGCGATGCAAAAGGAAGGAGTCAAAATCTGCTCTGATGTTGGTATAAATTCCTGTTTCTCTCATCTGCTGTAAAGTAAAGCCTGCATGAGAGCAAATCCTTTGTCCTTTTTTGAGAGGGACTTTTAGGTGAAGGATCTGGGGCTGCAAACCTGGGTGTGATTTGGTTTTTCCCATTTCCTGCAAAATACACACAGTATGTGTAAGATCATACCTTGTAACGTAACACTAAAATAATACCTTCCTGCCAAGCACGACCTAAATAATAATGTGTACGCCCTTAAATATATTTTTTTTTAAGAGAGAGTATTCTATAAGAAATAAATCTATTTAATGCCAAACCCTCTGGCTTTAATTTTTTATTGGAGCTTGTTATTGTGTCAGCACAGGCATGCTTAATGAAATTACTGGCAGGTACATTTTTGAAAGAATAGAAGGATATGTAACTAAATGTTATACATAGCCTTTGGAATTCATTATTGCAATAGACTGTAGAATTACCTACTTCTGTGATTAGATTTGAAAGCTGAACTGGATGATAATTTGATTTATATCCTTTGTAGGTTTGCATGCAAAGGTAATTGCACCCACTTAGTCTTCAAAGCACTGCAGGACCTGGATAGTCTCTTCCACCTCTCCTGGATTGCAGTGCTGGGGTTCAGAAGTAGTAAGTGAAGGCACCCAAGGATTCGGCTTCTCCTGAATCCACGGGAGTAGGTTGCTGCTCTGCCCTGCAAGGTCACATTTTTTTCCCTAACTGTTGACAGTTATTAGTCAGATGCATAAATTGTCCTGTATTTTCAACATCACTAGAGATGAGGACCTCAAACCTCCTTCCCTAACCCAATTCCTAAAATAGGTTAGCCACTGTCACATTACTGCACTCTAAATCCCAGCAACACCTATAAATTAAACTATTAAATAAGAATAGGAAAGTGTGTGTATTAATAAAAGTTGATGCAGAAGTCCGGCATTTGCATCGCCTGCATCCTGCACATGCCCCACAGCAGGACATGAGGTGATGTTAGTGGGATGCACAGCACCCTGTCTGTCCAGAGGGACTCTGAAGCCAAGCTGTGTGTCACGGCGGAGTTCCTGACAGCTCACAGTGGCACTGTGGTTGCCTTCTGTACTGAGAACTGTGGGCAGTTCCCTGTCTGGGCAGGAATGGGGTTTAGTTCCTTGTAATCAAAGTTGAAGGCAGTGACAGAATTCCCACTTGGTTCAGTGAGGCCAGGATCTCTACTTCACGCTGGTTTAGGATGCACAGAATCCGCAGTGCTGTTCAAGTGTAAAACTAAGGCTTCTAGGAAATGTTTAAGTGCAGAGTTAATATGTGAAACGTGTATTTGCAAGTAGATACATTAGCATAGATGATCACCTTTTCATTAAGCTGAGTTTGTAAGACTTTGGGATGTTTTATGATTATTTTGAACAGTGTTTTGTGGCTGTAAGTGGAGTATTTTATCTTCTAATAGGTGGCTTCAGATTTAGAGGTGCTGTTACAAAAGGGCTTTGAGAATTGAGAGTTTTGTTGAGGAGGTATGGGTGTCCTAAGTAAGTTCAAGTCCTGAACTTTTTAAATAACTTTACAGTATCACTAGTATTTCCCCAAAATAGGGAGGATCAGCAGAAACAGAACTGGAGAATAATATCAACAGACCTGTGGGATCCCTCGTGTAAAATCTTCGTTAGACTCTTGAGTGGTTGTGTGCTGTGTTGCTCAGAATGGTATAATTTCAGTCATAAGCCAGTAATGACCAAGACTGTTTTAAAGTACACTTGTGTATGTGGAACTTGTAATGCCTAAGGCTGGAAACCTATTTCTAATTTATTCCACACTGAGATAATCTGAAAATTGTAGGTTTCTCCTGCTCACAGTTGTTGGAATTTGTTGGAATTTGTTTCTAAAAGTAGTCATACTTGACAAGGAGGACTTAATCCCAAATTTGTTCAGGCTCTACAAATAATTTAGCTCTGTTGCAGAGGTTCATAACTATAAAATAATAGGTGATAATAACTTTCTAAAAAGCATTACTACGTTTTCTGAGGCTTAACAGCATTTGAAGAAAAAAAACCCCAACCCTTTAAACATACCTATAGCACCTACAATAGATAGGATAATATGCTCTGTTTGAATGATGGGAAGATCCCATTTCCTGAAAGAAAAAAGTGTTCTGGAGATAGAAGTGAACAGAAATATCCTCTCTTTAAAAGGCAAAATTAACAGCTGTTGCTTTTCAGCAAGCCAGTGCATTTGATACCACGGTGAACGTACAGGGGTTGCAAACCTTTTTGCTGAGTCAAGCTGACCAGTTTTAGTGGGGGACCCCGATAAATGAAATCCAATGGAAATTAAGTGTTGCAGGTATAATGAAAAGATGGATTAGACATTGCATTTGATCTACTCTCTATGTAAAATTGCAGCGTGGATGGGATCAAGTTACAGGGACAGCAGCAGGAGCGTAAGAAAGAGTGTAAACAGCATCCTGAAGTGGGGGAGAGAGGCGGTAGATCTTGACGTGGGGGCAGGCAGGTTTCCTCTCCCACGGACCCTCCTGTGCCAGGTTCCTGGCTCTCACACTTTCTCATCTGGTGCTGTATTAGTGGCGAATTTACTTCCGAAATTACGGGACATTTTTGGTGCTTATCGAGGGAAGCCTCTATTCTTCTTGAAGCTGTCTCTGTCCCACCCATACACAAGTTAAAGTATCTGGAAAAGCTTTTTCATCTCTCTAGCGCAGAACCTCTCCTGGTATTTCGGAGTTTGTTCCAGCAACTGTTGATTCTAAACTTGAGTTGCCGTAAAAGCTGACTAAAGGGAATCCGGTGCTGTTGCTTTTCTCATGTTGTTGCTTGTTTCTATAGAAACATCTTGTCTCAATTTTATAAATTATTTCTAGATTCTTGCTCTAAAATGAATGTTAACCCAATCTTTGGTTTGCAATCTTTTGTTTAAACTTCCTCTGAGCCTGTCACTTTTATTGGTAGCTGCTGGAAAGTACTTTTGGTATTAACAATTTTTCTAATTTTCTTACATTTGCTTCTTTTTCCCAGAGGAACAAGTTAAACTTAGTTTCTGTCTTGTTTTACATCTGGAATTGAGGTATTATTTTTTTTTTCTCATTTCCAAATCTGTTGATCTTTTCATACTTAAATATCAGATTAAAATTAGCCTAGAGAAATGACCCTGGTTGGTTGTTGGTTTGGGTTTTTTTTCTCCAGACAGTTGAAATTAATTTTGTTATCTTAATAGTCTGTTGGCTGAATATCAAGATCTTTTTACTGCTTACATTTACGAGGTTAAATACTAATTGATAGGTTTATGCTAGCAAAGGATGCAAAGGGATACCGTTCTCTTCCTGCAGTAAAGAAGAAGAAAATCATAAACATTTCCAATAAAATCATTTGCCCTTCTTGGGCAAATTTCACTTTATTTTAATTAAACATAAGATGTCTTTTAAGTACAAGAAAGCAGGGTGAGATGCGGATCAGATGCCAGGTGTTACTAGTAACGAAACTGTTTTGCATATGTGGAGGAGTAGGAGGCAGAAAGGCGGCACCCACCCTGCCAGTACATCAGCAGGGTTTGTGCTGGTGCCCTGCAGTGGGGTGAGGCTGTGGTTCGCAGAGAGAGGAGCCACCACCTGGGGACCTGCTGTTGGCTGCAGATCTCCAGAGCCTGTCCGTGTCCATGGCAATACACTGGGTGGTCACGTAGCTGAGTACCGGTGAGATTGGGTCATTCGTTCCTCCCTCCAGGACCTCCATGGCTTTCAGACCCAACTATCAGACATTTGTAACTCTGTATTGGCTGGTGTGTCCCTATCTGCACCCAGCAGAAGTCGGTCTCTTATTCTGGAGGGGAGGGAACTTGTGGTTTCTTCCATCCTGCTCTGTGTCATCTGCTCACCTTCTGGTTTTTTGTTTTTTTCTCGAGAGTGGTCCTGAAGTATTTTCAGTTTTAGTTTGCATCCTCTAAAAAAGATAACTCTGAGGCACTCTCTTCTGAACATAAATGTCCCAAGTTACTGAAAAATACTCCTATGTTTTTGAAAGTAATCATGTTTTTAAAGTCATAGCTCACTGGCTTTTTTGACATTTAGGTGTCTGTGGGCTTCAGCTAGCAGACACACCACCTGTTCCCTGGAGTAAAAATAACCACGGCTGGAGTAAAATAGATAGTGAGCAGTTAAATACTGCAGAGAAAACCTCTTACTCGGAAAAAAATGAAATGTGCAGATGGGTATGTAAATGTGATATCCCTGCAATTCTTTATTACAGGAGGTTTTTTTTAACATCTCATTCAGAAGTCATCCCTGCATTTCTTTATTACAGGGGTTTTTAACATCTCATTTAGATGTCATTAAACACGTGCTTGCTGTTGAACTCAAAAGGGATTTCTTTTCTATCTCATGTGGAAATAATTCTCTTAAATATGCCATTCTTTTTCTTTCTTTTATAACTGTACATATGATGAATTGTGATCTGAGGCATGTCAAACAATTTGGAGACACTGCTGCTTTTCTGTGTTGGAGGTGAACATCGTGTATACCTTTGTGTTCTCTCTCATTGCCGTCTTTGCCCAGCAGCACTTTTTTGACTGTGAAATCATAAGCTTTTCCATGGAGAGTAGGTATTTTCCCAATTCATTGGCCTTTTCTCCTCCATTGTTGGTGTTCAACATTTGTCTAATGCCCTTTCAGGCAGTTGATGCAAGAAAAGAGGCAATTATAGACTTGTGCCCAGTCGGGTGCTGTTGTTGAGAGTGGGGTGGGAATTTTTCAGGTTGTTTGAGCAAGAGAAGACTGTTGAGGTTTCTTCTATTCATTAGTCATGACAAAACAGAAGAGTGCTACTTGGTTTGCTTTGATAGATCTTGTACCTTCAGAGTAGTTGAATGATTTTTTTTTTCTTTTTTTTTAACAAAACGTCCTGAATCTTCATGTGGAGCAGGTTCCTTATGTTCCTCTTTTCCCTCCTCCCACAGAACAAAGTCTGTTGAACTTTATCCAATTATTTCACTCAAGTCAGTTACTTGGGGGTTTTTTCCCACACCACAAAAAAATCCCAAACTAAACATGCCATCTCGAGATTCTTAGGCTGTGTGTGGAAAACTCTGGACCAAGCTGCTGCTTCAGCAGATGAAATGCCTGGAAAACTGTAACTATACCTGTTCTCCACACGGCCGCGTCAGGGGTGAGGTTACAGAACCGAAACTTGTGGTTACTTTAGAGCCGTTCGGTCCTCCCAGCAGAAAAAATAAATCTTTGCTCCCACACTATTTTTGATTAGCCACAGGAAAATAACTTCCCAAGTGTGGAGGGTAATTTTGTGTCCCTCTTGGATCCATTTGTGTTCTGCATCCTCCAAGGGCTTGGCAGACTTGCTTGGTGTGATCTGCAAATGGTCAGGTGCAGGAACTGTGTGCTCCCAGCAATTTGAGGGGAAAAGACCTTAAACTGGCTACATTACACATAGGAGATGCAGACAGGGATCAGTCTTAGGCCATTGTGAAAGGTTCAGTGCTAACTTTATCCTTCTCTCCTAGGGAATAGCATATGACTCATTGCAAAGATGGCTTCTTTCCGGGGGGAGGATGTTCTGATGGAATCTCATGTTTCACTGCCTGGTCAAAACACCCTTTGATAGGAAGGGGGTAAGCAAGAAAAAGACTGTCCTTGTCAGACTGGTGTGGAGCAGCCTCTGCTCGTGACATACCACGTGTTGTCCTGAGTTTAGGAAGCAGTGAGTTTCAGTGAATGTGTGGAAGTTTGCCGTAAGCAGGGGTAGTTAGTGGTGAGAACACAGGGGATTTTGTGTGTTGTGTTGATGGCAAACATAACTGGAAAAGCCACAACCGGATGCTAGTTGGGTTCAGTAGGATGAGTAGGACTTTACCTTCTTTGTTGTTTTAAAGCTAGTCAAGGAAAAGGTTCAGTCACATGGGGGATTATCTTTCAGAAGCACTTCAGGGATGTAGGAGCATCAGCTGTTCTGGAAGCAGACAGAACTTGGCGCTTCCTCGTAGTGCTTCATTCTGAAAAAAGGTGATTTTACGGCACCCTGCATGGCATCTGAGAGGGCCCATCATGGTTCTCCTTGAAGCGTCAAAGCCCCTAAGCCATTTGGCCATAGCAGAGGGGAAAATTGAGTTACAAAGTTTCAGTATAAAAGTTTTTCAGAGTTTGGATCTTCAAGTTCTGAGTTTCTGTCAGTAAACAGTGGGAGACAGCGGACAATGGTTTTGCTGATGAAAATGTGCCATTTTGAATAGGGAGGGAAATTTTATGATACCAAACATCTGAAAAGACCAGAGGAAATGAGGGGGTTGATGGGAACCTTCGGGTAGCAATGGGTTTGTGAAGAAGGGCATTGTTTGTGCATGCTGAGCAGTGGAGCAGATCAGATGCTTCCCTTTCTGTTCCATTTGATAACTCTGTTTTTAACTTGAAATAATTTAAAATAAAAAAATAGAAAGCATATACGAAATTGATTATGGGTTGCTGCATCCAGCTCTGGAGCCCCCAGCACAGGAAAGACATGGACCTGCAGGAATGAGTCCAGAGGAAGGCCATGAAGATGTACCTCTCCTGTTAAGACAGGCTGAGAGTTGAGGCTGTTCAGCCTGGAGAAGAGAAGGCTCCACGGAGCCATTATAGCTCTTTCCAGTGCCCAAAAGGAGAGAATTGGAGAGGGTCTTTTTACAGGGGCATGTAGGGATGGGAAAAGGGGGAATAGTTTCAAACTGACAGAGGGTAGATTCAGACTAGGTAATTACAGTAAGTCTAAAATAAAATTATATTGAGGTAAAATTAATTTAAATTACAGTAAGAAGTAATTCATTACAGTAATTTGATAAACATTACGTTAGGAAACAAATGCAATCAGCATTTCTAATACATTCTGGTTTAGACTTACTCACTTAGGAAAGCCTCATTCTTCTTTCTCCTTCAGGAATAATACCATATTTATGTATTTGGTGAGTGTCTTTCAGCCAGTTGGAAGAAGGGGGAAAGAGAATTCTCATCTGGGAGACAGTACTGCTGTTCCTCTCTTTTCAGGAGATATTTTGGGCATGTATTAATCTATATCCATCTAGATCTCTGGCTGCACTCCTGTTCCCCAGTGCCTCTGACTTTCTTCATCACTCGTGTGTTTCTAAGAGTGAGGAAAGGCAAACAAATGAGTGCAAATGAAGTGGCCCTCTCTTACATTCCCTCCTGAATTGGAGCAGATGAAGTCTGGGAGTGCCCCTGCTTGGCACCTGTTAATTACGTGAAGAGAGGCTGGGAAAGCCCGGAAAGGATGTTTTCTCTGGGGCTAGGGCAGGTCAAGAAATTCCCTCTGCTCCCTCTTGATACACACAATTGATTCTTAAAAGTTATGAAACCTCGGCTGGGTTGTTGGTTTTTAAAACTAGCAACTTTGAAACAGAGACTTCTGCTTTTACAGGAGGAAGCTCTGGTTTTGTAGAGGCAGGGGGGTGCAGCTGCTCAGAATGGGTACATTTCTCTCTCTGCATTTTGATTGTTACAGTAGTGTCTGTCTAGCTTCAGTCTGAGTCAGCAAGATTTAGTATGAAAATAGCTCTATGAAAGTAGTTTTGTAAAAATTAAAGAGTCAGCTGGGGACTGTGTGTTCGCTGAAGACGGCCAATTTCTAAAATTGTTCAGAAAAGTATTTTTTGGGGGAAAAAAAAAGAAGAAGAATTTGGTTCTGAGGTTATGATTCGAGAGCTATGGCACGTATATGGGGCTGCATGCCATTTTACTGTTGCCCTGCAAGTTAGTGAGAGAAATTCTAGCTGCAGTGTTAAAGCTTATTTAATATTCCTTAGCAATCTGGAGTATTGTAACATTGCTGGCATTTGCCCTAAAGGTTCTGTTCTAGCTACACCTCTGAAGAAATGTGTTTGTCCAGCATGTGTAATATTATGCAACAGTAAAGAAAAATATGCCATCAGTGTTTCATGACTGATCATCTGTTCTCAGCTTCACTTGCTTTTTGCTGAGTTGCCTGAAGCAAGATATACTTAGCCTGAATTAACTGAAGCAGACTTTGAAGTCTTGAGAATTTCCATGATCATTTTGAAAGGTTTTGTAAGCTTTTGAAAAATATTTGGAAAAATAACTTGACACTTGTTCTGTAATTAAACATACACTTGTCAGTCTGTGTGCCTGGCGGCTGCCTGTGTGTAATCGCTTTAGAATCCATGAATCTACCCTTGCTTGAGAAGGTGAGGGAGGGGTAATAAAAAAAATCAGAAAGACCTGGACGGCCTAAGCAAGGTGAAATTTACTCTGTACCTTGCTTAAGAGACAATGTACAACTTCTTGCTGTTAGCTTATCAAAGCAAATGGGGCTGCAAGCGAAACTGTGTGTCCTGCAGCTGCCTCACACCGGGAAAGACGCTGCTGGCACGGACACGTGTGGTTAATCCTGCTTAGCCCGGTGGGAGCTGCAGAGGAGCTTGCAGACCTGTGCTTGCTGGCGGCCTCCTGGCCAGTGCTGCACTTGCTCTCTGAAAAGGCTTCCAGGACCTTGCTGAGTACCACTAACAAGCCAGGGGCAAAGAAGTGATGTGTTTGTTTTCCCCCTCCTGGTTGCCCTGGCCGTGGCTAGAAAATGCAGTGATTTCTGAACTGTTCTCTCAGAAGTGGTCTCTGCACCGCTTGACGTGAGCTGCGCCCTGATCCCCTCCACCATCATCCATCACATGCTCCCTCTGGTCTCCGCATGCAGGAAGCAAATAAATGTATTTTCCCTTCCCAGCACATCCCTTCTCTGTTCCCCTAGTAGCTGTGATCAGTATACCACTTAGGCTAAGAGTCTGTTTGCCTCCCTGTGCTCTCTGGGAATGGAGGGATGAGAGTTCCATTGTGTTCCCAGCCCTGCCGAGTTTGCAGGGGCTCACAAGAGTCTCTACCTTTCCGGAAGAGACTGATCTTGAAACATTGGAATTATTGATGAGTCAATGTTTCTTTGAATTAAATAAAGCACAGTTAAAGCCAAAATGCTGAAAGAAATCCAGTAAGGGGGAGAAAGCGACCTGGGCCTGTGAAGTGGGCTGAAAGGAGACGAGGGAGTGTCTGTCTGTACATAACCTCCAGTACTGCAGTTCTCCACTCTCAGGCTCTTCTGTAGAACCACAGAAAGAGTGAACAGAATATTAGTCATTAATTAGTTATGAATACATTAGTATTTAGGGTTCCTGCACCTGTCCCTTTCTGGGATTCAGTACTGAAGCTTAAACCAGACTCTTTATGAATAAGTAAATTTTAAAAAAATTCCAAGTACTTTCAGCTGAGGGACTGTTGGGGTTTTGTTGGGGTTTTTTTTTTGCAGCAGCAGCATCTGTAGAGCTTTACCCGGAGCATTCAGCCAGCAGGTTCTGCATGGTGGCCCAAAGTCTGGCCTAGAAAAACAATATTGGCTTCCTTTGGTCTTAGCCGGATGTTTTTCTGTAAGAATGGGAATTCACTTTATTATTTGCTCTCTAATGGAGAGCCTGGCACTGGTGTGAAAGGGAATTTCTGTTTTTCTACCAAGGCCATGCCATGTAACAAGGGACGCAGAATAGCTTTCATCCTTGAAGATGGAGCATGTTTGCTTTGAATCTGGGAGTAGACTAATTGCACATAGAGCTTGTGGGCAATTTGTAGGACCTATTGATCAGTTGACTGAATTATTTATGAGTACCTGCTGCATGTGTTTTCACTGCTGCCTAATGGAAGCATTAGAAGACTCAGGTTAATTATGTTGAAAGCGTGTTCACCCTGTCATACCCAAACACAAGGCAATAAGGTTTTGTGCAAAGCATCTCTGCACACTGGGGAAGAGAGATGGGATCTCAAGCTCTAATCTAGTCACAATTTACATGTCGAAACATTCATGGTTTCTGTAGTCATATTTACCTGTGGCATCTTCATTTAAAGACGGACCTCTGCCTTCCTGTGCATTTGCTCTGCCATTTTTTACTTCGCAAAAGGTCCAGAACTTGTTTCCCGTTCGCTTTACTCTTTTATGCCACCACTTTGCATCTGTGTAGTCCTTGGGTCTGTCTTCCTTTGCCTGGCTTGCACGGCTTCCTACGCCGACATCAGGATAGATGTTTGTCTCTTCCTGGTCGGATCCAGTGCCCTTCTTTCAGCAGTGATTAGCAGCCCTTCAGTTCCCTGGGCTTCGGTGCGAAATACTTCATAGTTCGCATTTAATAGTTCGGTATCATTCTTGTGCTTCTGAAGATATTCTGGAAATAATTCAGCCAAATCCACTCCCTGAAATTAGAGGTATCTCTGGTTCCATTGTGGTTGCCCTGACAACCACAGGCAGGTTGCACAGACAGGTAAGATGTATGACCTGCAGGAGAGCTTTACACCCCCTCTAGAGTGGCATCTGGAGGGGAGGCAGGCTGTCATATATTTGTAGCACCACTTCAGATGTCCCAAGTTTGGACAAACGACATCCTTAACATTGTACCAAGGTCACAAGCTATATAGCATTTTCAGTCTCTTGATTGAAGGAGTAGATTTATTGCATGTGTTATCTTAGTTTTATGCATTCAAGTAGAAACAGATGAGAGACTTGTTCAGAATCACAGTAACAAAGTTGTCCAACATATTTCCTCTTTTTGTCTTCCGTCTGCAGGTCCAGCAAGAGCAAAGGAGCCACACCACAGAACCTGTGATAGACGACTATAAAAAGATGGGGACTCTCTTTGGCGAACTGAACAAAAGCCTTATCCGAATAGGCTTCACAAGGATGTACTTTGGAGAACGGATAGTAGAACCTGTAATAATTATATTCTTCTGGGTTATGCTCTGGTTTCTTGGCCTACAAGCTCTTGGACTGGTGGCTGTTCTGTGCCTTGTCATTATTTATGTACAACAGTAAAATTTTATAGATACTATTTGCATTATGTATTTCAACACTGTCGCTATGTCAGTGGATTTATGTGTTTGAGTAAATGGGTGGTATATCAAAAGCTGCAATGCTTCAAATGGCTGAACTTCCGACGAGGGGGACTAAAATTATGCATTTTACGCCAAATCAGCAGTGCCCTACTACAACTTTTAGGGGGGAAAAAAGGAGATGTTTGTAATATAATGGTGTGAAATGTACTGTTTTCTGCGCTCTTGGGGCCTTAGCCGAAGGATTGGCTTTTCATTTTCCCCTCCCCTCTCCCCATGTTCTTGCTTTGTATAGTGAAAATTTCATGTCTGGTTCTAAGAGGATACTTGATGTTAGTGTTCTGTTTCACTGCTGGGGGGGCTCATGTGCTGTTTGTTCCCTGAATCTGCATAATTTGTTAGTGTTTTGCTGAAAAGCTAAATCTGCACAAGGGAGGTTTGTTAACAAACCTGCAATGACAAACATTTGTAAGATGAATACAATTTCCAGACACAAAAGCAACTTTGGTTAGTGTAGTTTATAGTAAGCTCTCCCCCCAGGAAACAAGCTGTACCAGCAAAATGCTCTTATACTAATGTTAGTGACTTCACACAAGACTTCAGCTGTTGTTTAGGAGAAATTGCAGTCCTACGTTGGCCAAGTGGTCTAATGTAGCTCTGCCTTGTTTTTTGGAAATGTACTCAGCTCCTGCTGCTGTTTTTCTTTCTTTATTTTTTGTACTTGCTCTTTCCCCCAGCCCTCCTTCTTAAGATAAATATTTGGATAATTCCTGGAGTTTGTAGGTAGTTCCAGCTGCAGTGTTGGAGGGCTGCCATTCCAGACAGCAGTGCTAGAATGTTGTCTGCTTCCTCTGGGTGGTGTGAGAAGTGGCTGAACAGCCCGATACCAGAGCAGAGCTCTCAACGCTTCCCGCGTTTGCTGCAGCGTGGGCCCACGTGAGCTAAAGCTTTGTGCACCTCAGCAAACTGGACCTGTTTCCTCCTGCAAGGCAAGAATGGAGTTGAAACCAGGTAGTGATTTTATTGAGGAGTCTTAACTGGTTCCTTTCCATAGTAGGCAACAAAAATGCCTACCTGTAGGTATATGTCATGGGCCTAGAGAATAGGTTCAATACATTCAAGAGTGTGTGCAAAATTCACTCAGCTCCCCAGTAGCCACCCCAGGGGTGTGCTGGATATTTCCAAGCTCTCTTCTTCTCTCAAAGGGAAACAGAAAAATGGGACAGAATCTTTACTACTTCTACTTTACTACTTCTACTTTACTACTTCTACTTTACTACTACTACTAAATAGGCTACCAAAATAATATTTGCTCTACATTACTTTTAGTGAGAAACTTAATTGCAAAATTGGCTTCATCTATGGTAGAGTGAAATTAGTATTTGCTTAAAGAAATGTAATGGGAGATGTGAAATTTACAGAAAATTACTTTTGCAGTGACTTTTTTCCTAAATGTTTTTACAACAATAAATTAATTGAAAATGCTGTCTTATTCAAAGACTTTTGAAGTTAAGGGGTGTTTCTCTATAGTCCCAGTCCTGTAGCTGGATTCTCAAGGCCAGCTTTTTGCATGGATTGTGTTGTCTGGTAGGGTCTGTTTCCAGGACTCTTGACCCCAGTCCTTATGGATGTCCTGTTAGGGAAATAATTGTTATTTAGGGCAGTCAGCATGAAAGCCCAGCTCCTCTAAAGACTTTTTATACTGAAATGCCATCTGTAGACTTGTCTCTGTGCTTTTCTAATGAACAAGTAGTTTCCTTCTGAGGAGGCAGGTCACCTCTCTGGATCTTCAGGTGACCCTGACTGTGGATTCGAGAGGCTCCGCTGAACCAGCGGGAGTGCAGGGCACTGGGACTGAGGCCCAGCTGTGTAGTTGGATGGCAACCTGTGTTGATTGGCACCTGGTTCAATAGTTATGCTGGTGGCAGGGAAACACTGGACAGCAAAAGGTGTCTCTGGATACGGGGGGTTTTGTTGTTCACAGCTTGAAGTCCCGAAGCAAACAGCAAGTACAGGCTGAAGTCAGAGGCAGGAGCTCTATACTCAAAAGTGCCTAGGGGTAAGCTTTGAGTTTGCTTCAAGTCCCCTAGAAGGAGAACATCTGTTTACATTTTTGCATATTTTTATAGATAGAATGATGGGGTTATGTGTATTCTTCTCCTGCATAAGGGCTGTATTACAAAAGCGTCCTGTTGTTAAAAGTAAAAAAAAAAATTCCTTTCATCCCATAGGAGAAAGTGTGTCTGTGATATCCTTGTTGCAGTAGTTCTCTTGTGTAAAGACACTGTGCTGTGAGATGGCATGTGGTATTTCCTTGAAGTGGTGATTTTGCTCTGTACATAAGGAAGGGGAACAGTGGATCACGGGTGTGACCAACAACTTCAGTGAGGACATTGTTTATGTGCATGTGACCTTTCCGTGTGAGCAGAACTGACTGTTGCACTCATGAATTCAGTTCAGTTGTTTGTTCAGTGTTCCTGTTTGTGTACACGTACTATGGGGAAAGGTAGCTTTGGGGCTGAGATTGTGTTTAGTGAATGTCTTAGGTGGTTTCTCTTGAGGGTAACTTTCCATGTCTTGTCCTTTATAGAAGTTTTTGATTCTTAAAAACCTGAAAAAATAGTGCTAGTGGTGTTAGGTTGGCTGAAAATGGAAAAACAATGTATTGCATGGACGATCCCCTTCTCCGGTTTGGTTTCATACATTCCCTTGTATATAAGAATTTGTACTGAAGCCTCTGTCCTAATTTTGTGCTATTACTGTACTATCTCACTCTCATTGGCAGGGAAGGCAGCAGGAGCTAAGGAAAAAGGGGAAGTGGGATAGAATCAGACATCAAGAGTGGAAAGTGGAATGCGGTGAAACGATGCGTATATGTGTCCAAAGAAATCTGATCATAAATGTGTGCCAAAAGTGAGGGGGAAATGGGTGAACAGTCCTTGCTTGTGTTCTTCATTCCATCCAGACAAAGTTGCAAGGGAGAGGAAGCACAAAGTGTGTTCCAAGGATGTTCCTAGCTAAAAAAGCAGAAGGGTAATTTTTAAAAAGGAAAAAAAAAAATTTCATTGTTGTCTATGTAGTAAAAATTGATTATGTTATTTATGTCTGTTATTATTATTATTATTATTATTTTTGATAGAATTGAAAGCACCTTTATGCATCTGTGTGTAGGACTGTATGAAAGAATTATGTCCCTTAAATCTGTGTTAAACAACAAATGATACAATTCCTGTTGGTCAGTGTGACATTGCAAGGATTTTATATAACCTCCATTTTTTAAGGGATGGACTCTTCAGTACTGTTTCACACCTGCCAAATGCATAAATGTTTGAAATAGTGTGTACAGAGAAGCTCTGCAGGAGAACCTTGGAGAACCCTGTTTGCACTGAAACGTCATCACATCAAAACTGTCCATATAAAAAAGGAAAAATCATATTTCTTGAAAACTCTGTATTGAAGGAATCCTATGGAAAGCACTTTGTTACTCTTTCTAATAAAAAGTTTTGCCATCAATGAGATCTGTGAATTCTTCGTGGTGCTTTGTTCAAAGTCACTTGGATCCTTTCAAAATATCATGGTAGGCCCAGATGAAATGGGGCAGTGTTCAAATATCCACTGAAATCAGTTAACTTGCAGCTGGTGGAGAAAAACTGCAGTACGAGACTTGAATAAACTGCATCAGGTCTCTATGGTTGTATGCAGCAAGTTATGCTAAACTGAAAGAAAATAAATAGTAGAGCTAGATGTTAACAAATAATGGCAATGCTATGGTGTAAAGCGGCTTTTATTTCCCAGCATATCTATTTTGCATCCAGAGCAGCCTCTGAAGGAAACCAGATACAGTCACGAGTGTGAAAAATCCTTTGAAGTGACAATTGCTGTGCCACAGAAAGGTTTAGGTGTTTTCAGTTGGTTTTTTTTAGGTACACATAGAATATTATGTGGTTCAAAACAAATCTTCAAACTGTTGTTTTGGTCTGCTTCTGCAGGTCAGAAAGGTGTTCATTCTGCCACATCAAGCAGACACTTTAATGTATCTGTGTTGTTCAGGATGCCCAGTGAGTTAAGCCAGCTTTATGTTTTTTTAAAGTAGCAAAGTTGAATTTTGGTCCTTTAAACTCCTGTTGGCGAATGTGCACAAAAGAAATAAGGCTCGTTCCTGAATAAATTCAAGCCTTCAGGTTTTATTTCAGTTAAAGAATCTTTGTCAGGCCTTTTATAGGGTGTATGCAAATTCAAAACAACCTGGCTTTGACTCTGATTCTTTCCATCCTGGGCTTTACTCTGGGTTTTGGGAACTTCTTAGCCTCTCCCCTCTGCCAGAACTGACAGCTTTATCTGCTCTGTCCATTCCTCCTTTCACTTTGGCATTGCCCCTCTAGGGGTGTTCACTTTGAACAGGCTTTCTCTGTGCCAAGGGTTCAGGCTTTTTCATCATTCAGTCTTCTTTAAAGCTGCCTAGACAGAAAATCTATTTTCAGATTGGTGTTTTGTTTGTTTTACTATGTGCCTGCTTAACACCAGAGGGGAGGAAATTAGAAGTTTTTTTTTTAAAAAGATGCGTATGCTGGTCAGTCACTTCTGTTTTACAGTGCTTATCTGATGGTTTAGGTGATGGTTACCAAGCTCTGATTTGCAATCACCAAAGAGAGAACTGCAGATGTGTCGGGTAAGGAGCTGTTGGGAGGTTGGCACCAGGATTTTGAGAGTTGATGGGTCAAGCAGCATCTGGCTTAGGGTTGTTTCAAGCTTAAACAGACAGGTGGACTTGTAACTTCCCTTAACTTCTGCCAATGCCTTGGTTGCTTCTGAGAATGTCTCCAAATGCATATAAAACCATCAGTATTCTTTCTACACTCACCCTGAAGAAAACTGAGCTTTCATCAGCTCTGTTTTACACAGAGGAACCAAAGGGGATGAGAATGGGAAAGGGAAATTGGACTAATAATAGTGAGTTTTAACTTGCATGAAAGCTTCTGGTCTTTTCAATTTCTAGTCTTGTACTGTCCAGATAATATTTGTGTCTTGTGTGCAGTTGTCACAAGTCTTTATCTCCCCCCCAGCCTATATATGTATTTTCTAATTAGTACGGAAGTGAAGCTGCTGTGATAATCTGGTTTTTCCCAATTTATTGAGAACGACACGCCCCCTTTCCCCCTTCAAGTGGCAGGAGGGGTGTGACTGGATAAAGCCCTTCTGGTGGCAGGAGCTGCTCTTGCTGCAGCCTCAGGGGAGCTGTCTGCTTCCCAGGGTACGGCAGGCTACCGGTGCTGTTGAAATACCTGGAGTCCAAGCGGCATGGAAGGGGAAGGACTGTTATACCACAGTCCAAGGGATTTGATCAGGCAGTGTTTGAAACAGAGCTGTTACAGACTGCAGTGTCTAGATTTCATGTTCATTTAATGAAATTTAATTAAGCCCTATTCTTTCTTGGCTTGTCCTGGTGCATCGCCCCGTGTTTGGAATGAACGTTGCTGGCGGCGAATTGTTCCGCTTCTGGAGCCCATCTGTGTGTGCCTAGGCATCTTTCAGTTGTACCATCTACTCTTAATGCATTTTAAAACATTACAAGGGGAAAAGGGCTCATCTTCCAGTCCTCATTTGGATGAGGGTTTAATTAATATATGTGAGAAGGGAGCCAAATTAGTCTCTGACACACTGCTGAGGGCTTCCTTTCAGTGGAAAAAATTGCTAACTGATGTGTGGGGCCATGAATGTACAAGATCCATGGATTTGCATGCTGTCCAGAATGGCTGGTGGAAAGTGACCATTCTTCTGTCCTAGTTCACAAATTAATTGTCTGCATTTTAATGTAGCAATCTTCCTCAAGCTAGCTGGAACTTACTTCCTAGGTGCAAGAAGTCGGTAGCAAGGAAATGAATTATTAATTAAGGAAAATTCTTTGTCAGCCAAAATCCTGGTCTGTAACAGGAAGTCTGTTCTTGACTTGAATAAAATTTGAGTCAGTGCTTTGGCTTAGTAAATCTTTATGTTGAATATTTTGCCTGTTTATCGTTTTAAACCATTCTTTCCTTCATGTCCTTTCTAAAAGCTGGTAATATCAGTCCAAAATTCTTGAAAGCCACTCCTCTGTCAATAGCTGTTACCAGTGGGGCTGAAGGTAGCCTATGAATGTGGAATGGCAGGTCACAGGGAGAGACTGATGTGTCTTTAATGCTGCCTGGCTGGTGTTACAAAGCCTTCAAGCATATTTTTGGCATTTCCTCTGCTGTCACTTTCTGTATTTATGCATCTTGTTAAGGTGCTGAGTGAGAGCTCACATTAGCCAAGTACCTGATTTCCTCAGGCATTTCTCTGAGCTCATTCTGTGCTGCTGAACAGACTCTGCCCATCTCCACACAGCTGGACACCCACATGACTGTCCTTTGCTTCCTGCTAAGAGTGCAAATACTGGCCCACAGTCATGTCCTCGTCCTAACAAGATTAGGAAAAGCGTGATGATGCAGTTTTACTGAGGGAACAAAAATTTCTATGCCTCTCTGAATCTTCCTGTTGCAGAAAGGGAAAAAATATTAACAGTCTTGAGTCTACTTTTGATGCTTTGTAGATAAGAGAACTGAAGGCATGCAAGTGTTTGAATAATTTTTTTTTTTCATTTTGCTTCCTCGTTTCTTCATTCCATCTGTGATTAGAGAGATAAGACAGTATTTGGCTGAGCTCTGTTAGCAATAGAGTTCAACTTGGCTCTTAGTTACCAAATTCTTGTCCCAGAGTATTATTTAACATGTACATACAAATTGCTGTTTTACCTTTCCTTCAGAATATTTATTTTTTCTTGTCCTAATGAAGTAGCTTAGCTTTTTTGCTTTTTTTGAAAAAAAGAAAGAAAACCAAACACGTTTTGGGGGGGGCCTCTATTGCTTGCGTTGGATGTACCTCAGTGGTGGTGGGACTGTTGGACAATTTAGTGTTTTGACCCTCGTTGTTAAGACCTGCCTGTCTTGTCAGCTGGGCTTCACCAGCTGCAGAGGAAGGGGTTTAAAGTATAGTTAAGGCTTGAGATTAATCGAATCTACTTGTGCACTGGTGGCTTTGCTCCAGTTTCCCAGGAGACTAGGCCGGGAGTTGTAATGACAGTGTTTTGCAAAGAACTTTGGAAACTGATCTAAAGACACTATAAAAAGAATTGAGGTTTTAATGAGTAACTGTTCTGCCATTAATGCTCTGTTCTTCCTTTGTTACAAAAAAAAAATTCCATTCAGTGCATTCTAATGTCCTCCACTTAAGTTCTGAGACTGGTAGCACAGGTTCTTTTTGATGTTACCCTTCTCCCACCTTCTCTGAAAGCTTCTTTCTTGATTGCCACCTTTCTTTTTCCCCTTCGAATTCCTGTGTAATACAGACACTGGAGGAGGGAAAAAAAAATGTTTAGCTATTTGCACACAGAAGGCACTTGCTTCCTGTGTAGAAGTAGTGCAGGCTGATTTTTCCTCTCTTAAGTGCTTCAGAATCCTTCTGGGGAAACTCAGAATCTATTTAATTCAGGATCAGCTCTGCTCCTGTATCATATGTGTTGTTTCTTTTTACTTGTTTTGATGAGTAGCATTTAAAAGCGGGTTTGTGACTGAGCGTAATGGGGCCTGCTGCTGAAAACTCTCTTTGAATCCTCACAGTGATTTTGCAGAGAGGGAGTTCTGGATGAATTCTTAAAGAAGAATAAGAGGACGAGAGCAGTTGGAGCAGGACGAAGAGTCGTGCCAGGGTGTGGGAGATGCGCCTTCAATTCCAACTTGAATTCAGCCCTGGGGACTTTTTCAGAAAGCTGAAAGCTGGAAAATCACCGTGAAGACTCAAAGGGAGTTTTCAACCTTCAGTAACCTTCCCTGTAACACAAAAAGTCATGAAGAAGTGTGCCAGAAATAAGATGTTTAACTGTCATGGGGTCTGATAAGATGCAAAAAGGTTTTTTTGAGTTTCCCATAAAACACTGAAGTAGACGAATCTTCCATTCCCTTAACTTTCAGCACTGTTAATGATTTATTTCCTACATGCACGGTGTTTGGGTTTTTTCCATGTTTGTAGTCAATGAATACTAGAGTTAATTTTTATCTTCTGAGCTCTAACATTCTCCATCTTGACATTTTTGTGCTATGTTTTTATTCAATCCATCGTCGTTCATGGCGAGCTGAAAGCTTGTTAAATGCTGCTGTTGGCAGAGGATTTCTAGCCCTGCCCAGAAAAATGTCCCGTGTCAGCCTGGGGCCCCAGGTGTGTTTCCAGTAAGGCTCAGGCCATGGTGGGTTTGAAGCAAACCTGCATCCTGGCTTTTCGGCACCCCAGGAAGAAATCCATCGGCACTGTTTCATGACAGCACTGAAGGATAATGTGTTTTGTGACAGAAGTCACCTGCATCTCCAGTGTCCTTCAACAGGGCGGGCACGTGCTGCCCCTCCTTGCATGGGCAAGGATAATTCTGGCTCTCTCTGGGATTGTAAAGCATTTGCCTCGATTTCTGACTGATGGTTTAGGTGGAATCCTTTGCCAAGTGCATAGTTGCATGCACTAAAATAGAACAGGCTCTGAACTTCAAAAACAAACTTAGGAGTAGGTTTCTGATTTTCTCCTTTGGGGCTTTTTGTGAGGAATACGTAGAAGAGTTTATTTCTCAAATAAAAAAGTGACATTTGAACTATTCTTTTGTAAAATGAAAACACAGAGAGTCTTTAAATAACACTTCCCATTTCACCTCCCAGGACATCCTGGGGTTTCCATATGTCCTAGCAGTTGCCTGAAGAGCCATGCCACAGCCTGTTTCCTTGTGTTGGCTGTGTTTCAGCAGATACCATGTGATGTCAGCTGAATGTGTGTGGGTGTCCTCTGTGTGTTGCTGAATCAACATTGTTTACTTGCTGAACTCAAAAGCACTTTCTCTTGAGGAGAAGAAATGGAGTTTACTGCATGAAAAATGTATACAGGCACAAGGGTCCATGCCATCATTACTGTAAAAAAGCACTGAAGCATTCCATGGAAAAATTTCACAGTTAATAGGGCCTTACATAGGGATGATTATCTTTGTTCATCTCTTCCTGCTTCAATGACTTCACTAACAGCAGAAATTTGCAAAACCATCCTAGCATTGCAGTTCACAGATATGTAATATCTGTTACCTTCCCAGCTGGACAATGAGCTGTCACGGTAAAAAAATTATTAAAAATTGGATTTTTTTCCTTCAGGAGTGTCCTCTTCATACTCTGTTGCTAATAATATACACATTAATGGAAACTACTGTATTATTTAGAATGTTGATGCTACAAAACCCAGTTTGAAACGTCTTCACCTACTGCACACAGCATCTTAATTTATGTAGAATCTCACGCCTTGAAATGTAGGCCTTTCATCTTAAGCATCTCTGCAGGGGCCTTCTCCTTCCTTGAGCTGTGCCTGGCAGTTCCCTGGCTCCCATTCTGGTCCCCAGCCCCACAGTGAGTATGGGGTTCTGCACTTCTCTCTTCATCAAGTCACATAATATGCTGGTCTCAAAAAGTTTCTCTCAGACACAAAACTAAAGCTCACATGGAGATGGGAAGGAACTATCAAATTCTTTTAAGGGTCACAAAGAGGGGTGTTCAGCACTGAAAGGCATCAACATCAGAAAGCCAGCAGGTACTTAGGTGCCAGTTTGCGACAGAATCAGCTGTAGACAGCTGCCTAGGACTGGGCTGACTACTGAGTTTCGGACAGCCTGAAGAGCTGTTGGTTGTTTCATTAAACTGAGCTTTTATTTGGTTTGTATTTGGTCACTCAAGAGATCTCCAGCTCTTCCCAGCAACGTACAGCTCGGACATGTGTGAGCCAAACCGCAAATGTCTCCTGGTGCTGAGAGACTCTTTTGTAGCAGTCTTTTATAGCGCCCTTGCTGCATCAGTTCAATCACTATTTTATCCAAAAATTAACTACTGCAAAGCTTTTTTTGAATACTTTTGGAATCTTAACACGCTAAAGCGTGTTTCTGCTTTAGCATGTTATTTCTGTTCTTCAGTGGGGCTTCCTGCTTGTTTGTGGTTAAGGACAAAGCAGGAACCAAGCTCTGCAGTAGCATTAACTTGTGCAAGAGGGAAAAAAGAATATCAATTATTTATGTGCCTCATGGCTTACTTTTGAGCTGATCTTCAGCAAGCTCAGCTTTTTTTAAGCCTTTGATACTTTCATAGGTGAGCCTTCTCCTTTAAAAAATTAAATAAAATAGCTTTAAGCCTTTTCCTGTATTTGGCTTTTCCAGGAAGTTTAGCACATTTGTAGCTTTTGCTTGCATTTCCTATTTTGCCTTTTGAACAGTGAAATTGTTGAATGGAGCACCTGAAGCCCAGGCTCTGCTTAGAGTTAGCAGGAAACTGCTGCGCTTCTCTAAAATTGCTTACTTGAGGCTGCCTATTTCCGTATCAGAAAACTTACCCTTCTGCACAAAACTACATAAAATAAAATGTGAATTTATTTCTTAGAGCCATATACTTTTGATAACTGATTTCAGAACCAGGACAACTGCTGCAGACCTAGCCAACCTGTAAATCAGTAAGGTATTTATACAATACAGGAAGAAAAGTGTAATAAAACTTCAGCTGAGACAAGGGAAATGAAGAAAAGCTGTCAGACTGGAAGAAGTTTTACAGGAGAACTCTTCACAGTGGGGTCTGTACACCTACCTTGTTTATATTTGTAGTAGCGATGGCAGCACAAGAATTAGGGATGCAATAAACTTACAGGAGCAACAGGAAGGATTATGCAAAATGCCTCAACGTTAAGGCCTGGAGTTATAAAAAGAAAGGAGAAGTAAATTTCATAGTATGATGTGCGAGAACATGTAGTTCTGAATTCATGAAAAGGCACTCCAAGAGCTCATCTCTTGAAGTGACAGAGAATAGCTGGAGCTTTAGCTGCACACTGGGTGAACAGGAGCCAAGAATAAGATGTGGCTGTCAGAAAAAAATAATCCTAGGGTGTTTTGGACATTGTATTTCTACTAGACATGTAACAAGTTATAGCATTGCACCGATTTTTTTAAAATCTTTTTTTTAATATATTGTGGTACAGAAATTTTCAAACATTTTCATGAAAATCTTAATGGAAGCTGACCTGTTTGTAAATGTAAAATGAAGTCATGGGGCAAAGCATAAGCAAAAGGGTGATGCTGGCTGCAGGGTAATTAGGTAAAAACTGTTAGTAACTTTAGTCCAGATATTAGGCAAAACCCTCGTTTGAGTAAGACTCTGAAGGATTTACATCAGTGACAACAAGAATTGGAAACAGCTTTCAGGATAAAGCTTAGTTGTTTCCAAAAGAGATGCTAGGGGATGGTTGTCTGCAAGAGTGGAAGACTGGACTCTGGCTCTGAAGCAAATTTCTTCCAGTTCTCTGATACAACTACACCTAAAAGCTGAGCTATTTCACTCACCCTCTTCCAGAGACATCAGTGCAAGGGATCACTTTTAAGTCTTCTGCAGAGACTGCCGTTTTGCTCATTTCCTGTTTTGATTGTGAGCACGTTGCAGTACTGTGTGGAGCTCACAGAGATAATCTAACCTTGTCTTTGCTCCCCCTGTGTCTGGTTTAACCGAAAGGTTCACATCCAAGATAACACAGTTTATATTTGCTTCATGCTGTTCTGTTTTCAAGTATCTGATTTCTCCAGGTTGGAAGCAGAAGTGATATTATTTCCTATTGAACAGCCCAGCTGATAGGGTCTGTGTTAGACAACTGCAGTGGAAGAAAGAAAGGAAGGAAGGAGTTAACTGATTAGGTTCTTCGGTTATTGCCAAATTCTGCTCACTTCCACTTGGTTTGCTCAATAAACTGCACATTGTGGCAATGTGCCCCCAGCACCCCGGGTTGGACATTCAATTACTTGTGACCACAAAAACTGATAATCTCGTGGCCAGCGATGTGAGCAACACTTCCCTTTCCAGTTTAACTGAAATTGCTCAACAGTGACAGCACTTCCTGCCCTTCCACGTGCAGTTCAGCAGCACACGGATGCCTGGGCAGGCACAGCCCCCCACAGGAGCCATGGCACGAGGGAAGCCTTTCCAGCTCTGGCTCACGACTCTGAGCTAACCAGCCCAGCAGGAAAACCACAACTGCCATCATCTCGGGGATCACCGCAGGGCTTCTGCAGTTGGACACGATGACTCAAACGCAGCCAGCAAGGCCCTGATCCACAAAGCAGCTGTCACAGGTGGCATTGCTTCATGTACTCCTTCATCCAGTGAGCCAAAAAATACAGGCTTAAGGAAACACGGAGCCTGAAGTCAGCTTTAAAGAAAGGGTAGCCCAAAGATGACAACTTTGGTTAAATTCTTCATGTAACTTGGATTAATTTCTCCTTTCCTCTGTTGAAGGTGACTATTTCCGCTTCTGTAAAGGTGAAAGGAAAAAGGGCATAAATAAAACAGGTCCTTTAAGGGAACATCAAAGCCAAGTGGGATGACATTGTGAGACCAGCAAGTTTATGCTGCTTCAACCTGCACATAACAGTTTTCCCTTACTATGATGCACTCTTCAGAGTTCCTTGGAAAACATACCACAGTAGTGCAGACCTGTACTCCAAGCCTGTTGGTAGGTGTGGTTAAAACACGTATGCTCTCGTTAAAAACACGTACATACCTTCTTTGTGGCTGAAGAAAACACACTGAAAAGATGTAATTTAAGAAATTTACATCCCGGTAACTTATCTGATATGTTATCAGATGTCAACATAGGATCAGTGATCTCCCATGGGGCAGAGTTTACTGCCACAAAGGCAGCATATGATATTATTTGTTTTCCATTAGTGCCTGCAAACTTCTATGCATCTGATGCCACAAAATCTTGTAAGAAATTAAAAAAGGCAGAGGGTTGAAAACAGTAATTTTTGGGGGGAGATATGGAGTGGTTGTATTTGGGAGCTGAGACTTGTCTGAGATCAGGGGCATCTGTGGGATAGCTCAGAACCAAGCATGGCCCTGCAGAGGTCCAGTCTCACACTTCCCCATGTTGGTTTCCCACTCCCACTTTTACCAGAGGTCCACACTTCAGGCAGTCATTTCAGAATCAGGGAAAATATCGGTGACCAGTCTGAACTCAGCTCAGTAACAAATTATTGCTCTCAGTTCCAGTAAGAAAAACACCTTTTTCGAGTGGTGTGTATTTTCCCCGACAATCCCACGAGAAAATTCCCTCTGAGCTGCTGAACCCACTGGGCACACACAGCCTGAACTCTGCCCACCTGGGCAGCTGTCAGCAGGATGCCAGGAGCTCTGGTGGAAGGTGCTCCCAAGCATCCAACAGCACTCACATCCCATGATGTTGACGGTTTCAGGTTGTCCAGTGGGAACACCTAGAAATTATATTTAAGTGTTTTAGTGCACTAATGGATAAGTCATTATCTTTCATGTGGGAGCCTCATTCAAAGACACAGTTCCTGCTCAAAAAAAACAAGCTTGAATTCCAAGATGCACTATTAGGTAAAGCTATACCCCCTCGAATATCAGCCAGTGGGATGTGACTGAGATCGATGAAGAAATGCTGCTGGCAAGTGTGACATGAAATAAAGTCTGTCGCAACCAATTGAAGAAACAGGTGATGTTTACTACCTGTTGAAATACAGCAGGGATTCATTTGTCACACCTCAGTGCATCGTTAAAAAGTCATCACAACTGTGGCTGCAGCACTGTGCACTGTGCTGTGTTACCTTCTCAGGGCAGTCCAGGTGCTGCGAGACGGAAATAGCACAGGGAGCTTTCCAGGAGCTTGAGGGCTTAACCTAATTGGACCATTTGTTTACATAAAGGTGAAACTAATTGACACCATCTTCGTGAATCACATTTGCCATCACTGCTGCCCCCCAGCGAACGCTACAAAAGACAACTGAGTGTGGCTGGCAGGATTTCTTTTTGTTTTCAAAGTGAATCAGGCAGGACAAAACTCAAACACATCCTCAAATTTGCATTTCTATAGCTCTTTTGAAATGAAACGTGTTGCCAAGCCATTTCTAAGAGAATACTTATTTCTTAGTGTTTGCTATTTACTAACTGGAAAAGGTAAGGTGTTAAGACGAGTAATTCCTGTTCCATTGAAAAATCTTTACCTCATTTAAAATTGTTCACTGAAGTCCTAGGCATAAAGAACAAGATACTTGTCTCAGCCCAAATTCCATAAGGGCAGGTTTTTTAATACACTTTCTGTCAGGGCTCTGTTGCCCAGTGACCTGTGTGGTACCCTGATGCTGCAGGGAAAGATGGCACACACACAAGGATTCACCACCACCACCACCACCACCACATGAATGCCAACAGGGAATCAGAGCAGTGTTTGGGAGTCCTTGAAGCACCACATTCCAGGAAATTGTCCAGCTGATGTCCTCGCCCAACTGCTCCTGTTAACAGTTTAATAAACTTCTGGGGTATTTTGGGGCAACCAGGATATTTTTGGCCAGTTACCCCTCATACCACCAGCCTCCCTCTTCCCACGTGGTTTCTTTTCCCTGGAGCAGCACCACATGGTCCAGGGTGGGGGGACAATGATGATGACAAAAAGCATGGGGAAGACAGCTGCCAGGATTCAGATGTGCTCTGGCCCACCCTGAACCCCTCCCCATTCCTCTGGCCATTGGAACAGAGCTGGCACTGGGCTGTGTGGAGGCTTAGGAACAGCCTTTTCCCCCTGGACCCTCTCCAGGATCAGCTGGGGAGCCTCAGGGCTGAGCCCAACCATGCAGGGCTGGGACTCTGCTGCCGGCTTGGGAACAGCAGCACGGTCCTGGTTCCAGACCCCAGAGCAGAATCACAGAATATTCTGAGTTGGAAGGGACATTCCAAGGATCGTGGAGTCCAACTCTTAAGTGAATGGCCCATCCAGGGATCAAACCCTCACCCTTGGCATTACCAGCAGCAGGCTCTAGCCGGCTGCATCCTAGCACTGGGCTCTGCCTGTGTTTCTGAGCACAGCAACACAGGACATGGTCTCCTGTGTTCCAAGCCCCAGATATGACCAAATGAGCCTTGTTTCAAGCCCCAAAACTGCACCACTTAATCCCCGTTTCTACATCCTCAAACCGCAGGATTTAGCCTCAGTTTCTTGGCCTCTAAGTTGGCCAAAGGAGCCTAGTTCCAAGTCCCCAAAAAACACATGACTTGGTGTCTGTTTCCAAGCTCAACAATGCAGGACTTGGTCTCCAATTTGCAAACCCTAAAACTGCCCAAATGGGCCTGTTTTCAAGCCCCAACAATGCAGGACTTCAGGACTGTTTTCCAAGAAGTAAAACATAGGACTTGATATCAGTTTTCAAAACGTTAAACTGACCCAGATGAGCCTGGTTTCAAATTTGCAAAACACAGGACTTCATTTTGTTTTTCAAGCCCCCTCAAAAAGCAGGACTTACTGTTTCTGAGCACTAAACCTAGCCAGTTTGGGAAAGCCTTATTAGTTGCCTGAAGGGCAGATAAAAGGAAAAGGTAAATTCAATTAAAACCTCATCTAAGCCAACTTCATCATTTTTAAGGCAGTGAAGAGAGGCAGGCAGTGTCCATCCTGCTGCTGCTCTGCCACTGAGATTTCTGTTTTCTGCTTCCAACACTGCCTTCAGCTTTGATGACCCTTATTTGACACAACTCTATTAGCAGCACACTCCAGACCAACTTGTACAGTCTGGCCGTATCCTTTTATATCCCTGACCCCAGTCCGACATTTCTGAGCCACATTCACCTGCTCTGGCATGGCTGGAAGCAATGCAAGGGGGAGGATGGAGGATCTCCTGGTGTCCCCATAGAGGTGTGCAGGTGTCCACCAACCAGGCACTGCCAGCAGGTCCCAGTGACAGCTGCAGTTTCCCTTATGGGCTGAATTGAGCTGCATTGAAATCGGTATCATCTGCCGGAACTTGCTGCTCCTCAGAAGGGTCATTTGAGAGCTGCTTGGCTCTCTCAGGTGGGACACTCACCTCTCTCTGTGGTAATTAGAGCCTTTGGCAGACTCTAAAAAGGCTAAATTTTATATTAGCCTAAGAGCCTCAAAGCTTGCTGAATTCACAGATGTTTGTCCCTGTAGCTACAGCCCCAGTGAGCTCAGCCATAGAGCTCTGTCCCACTTAGTGCTGTGGTGGCATATCAATAGTTGTCACTCGCTATTGATGGATAAAAAGGTGGCATTTTAGGGGACACTTGGTCTCCTCTATTTCATAGGGTTAAGCTGGAGGATCAGTTCTTTGTCAAGTTCTTTCTTCCTGTACCACCTGATGGCACACTTGCAATAGCACACCGCAGGCTGAAGGCAGCACAGATCAACCAGCACATCCTGCCCAAAGTTGTTCCATCTAGTTTCTCCTGCATGGCAAACATACCTGTTTAATTCATTAAAGGATCCAACACTGTAGTGTTGAGTAAAAATAAGCAGGGCATACAAAATAATTATGCCAAGAAAGCCCTGTATTTTTCAATTTTTATCCCAGATGGTACCTCGATAATTCATTACTTTTTGATTTTTTTCAGTAAGTTTGGTAAGAAACTTGCCATTGTCTTACTGAGACTTGATTCTGTGGATGACAAATTTTCCTTGCCCTCTATTCTCTCTGTCAGAAGGTTTGTAGCAGATTTGTCAATGTCATGTGTTACCAAACTATAAATGGAAATAATTTCTGTCCCCCAAGTAATATAATTATGACCCAACTACATATCAAAGGAATGATCTCCTGTTTGGGTTGGAAGGGCCCTTAAGGGTCAGCTAAGTTACCACATTTGCCACGTATTGCTGGATGGTTATCAATACATCAGCAAATGCTGCAGATGGTTGCAGACCACAGGTAGAAACAACTTGCTGGTCTGTTGGATTTTATGACTTGGTGAAGAATGTATTCAAATATTTATTAGCTCTTTATATGCAGAATTTTAATGGAAGATGTAAACAATCTGTATCTGAACTTCAACATCTCAGAGCAGGAGCCTCTCAAATAAGTGTTGTGGGTAGAACCAGAGAGGTTTTGAAGCATTTCCTGTCCTGACTTCCTCCATTACCCACTGAATGGCATCGGCAGTGATAATTGCAGCTTCAGGAAAAATAGCTGCTAAACAATGACAGCAGAAAAGCCCTACAGCCATTTTCTCAATTAAATCAAGTGGAAATTTAGTCCTTGAGTACAGCTTCTGAAACTGGCTGAGCAGAATAAGAGCAAGCACCCTGGCGGCTGGGAGGATAATGAGGGCAGGAGAAAGACTCTCTCACAGAGCTCTCTTTGCTCTGTGACCACCCGACTCCATGTCCCCGAAAAGTCGGTGGCTACCTCTGCCCTAAAGCTAATGTTGGCATGAGAGTAAAACCAACAGATTGCCAGTTGAATCTACTCTAACAGAGCCCCTTTAAGCTGGTGAATTTTGAAAAAGGCATTTAGCATCTCCGTAGCAATGTTTTTCTTCTGTTTTTTTATCAGCAGCTTGTGTTTCTGCCATCATTTGTTTGTCTCAGCCACAACCTCCTGATCTCTGAAGGCTATTTTGGTATTGTTAGTATGTCCTTCTCACCTCATTTATTTCTATCCTTTCTGCTTATCCTGGCACTTTTGCTTTTTATCAACACCATCTGCAAACTTCTCCTATTTGTTACTGGTTCTTATAAATTAGAACTTTTTGTCTCTATACATTCCTGTGCAAAGGGGATTTGGAGTCATTTTCAGCAGCAAAGGAAATATCTTTACACTCATTTGATGTAAACTACCCAAAACAAAAAGATGAAGCAAGCAAGAAGTCTTTGCCATAATATATATGACAAATAATGTGAATCCAGATTTTTTTTCAAATTATATCTTAAGAGCATTTACTCCAGCCTTCATAAAGGAAGGGAAACTTCCTTAATGAATATTATTTGGGATAGGAATAGGAAGGACAGCGTTTTATGGAAGAGAACAGCCTGCAAGTTGATAAAGCCTTTTGACCTCTTTCTGCAGTGCCTAGGAACAATAACCCAAATATGTAAAAAGGTTTTTAGCCAACCTGCTACATAATGTAGCTCTTGCACTGTCATCTCAAAGATTCTGGGCACAGATTTCTGTATCCAAATTGTTCTAAATGTTTAGAAAAAAAGTATCTAAAACTTTGGAAAGCAGCAAAAGCAGCACATGGCTGTGATCTAAAAAAAATCCAGGCAAATTCATCTTTGTCTACCATCCAAAGCTTGTCCACAGAACTGAATTTGTGACATTTTCCCCATACAGTGACCAAGCTCTTCATGGTCCTCGGGTCTAGCCTCAAGTTTCCTTTCTCCCTTTCATAATTTCTTGTGCCAGTTCCACACTGGTTTTGGTGTATTTTGAGCAGCACTTGACCCCAGCACTGACAGGCACTTTATCAGTGCAACAAAGCATCTCTGTTCTCATGGGAAACAGAAGCAGTCATCTGTCAGAAAGCAGCCAAGACTTGCTACAGGTTGTCATGCAAAGTCAGAGACTGAGAAGAGAGAAATTGTCAGCTTCACCTTGATAAGCCCATGAGTGTGAAAGACATGTCACATGGAATTTCCATTACAGAGATCAGCAGGATTCCATGAGAAGCAAGAATGAGTGGAAAAATCAGGCATACAGAAAATTACTCAGACCAGAAACCTTGGGCTGTTCCAGGTGTGCCTGTTTTCTATAGAAATTAAGAGGATTCTCAACATTGTCTTGCAAGATCAAGAGAAGGTCATCCATTACTAAGTACATCAAGATAGCAAGGTTATCATTTTCAATTAACCTTCCTATATTTTTTCCCCCTCCAGCAAAAGAGATGATAAATCCTCTCACAGTAGGAAAGCAGTTTTAGTATCAGCCAAAAATGCTTTAGCGCTTTTCCACTTAGAACCATCTTCCTGTTTCACATAAGAGCAGTGTACTACATCCTCCTTGCCTTTCCCTGACACTGGCAATTGGATCTGCAGGTACAAGCATCTTCTCCCTTTGTGCCAAGGGAGGGATATTGGACTGGTGGAGTATCCCTAGTTAGTGAAGTCAGCTTTCAGAGGCAGAGAACCCCAGCTGTCCTTACAAAGAGAGACCAGAAACAAGTTCTTTTGCAGAAACTTAAATTCTGGAAGCTGCACGAGCTGCTCACAGCAAAGGAACTGGCATGCACTGTGCCATCGTGTGGGAAGAGCCATCTGGGGGCTGACTGCAACTGGGCAATGAAGAGGACTGGCCATCAGCAGGGCACCTGCCACTCCTTTTTCTCTTTCTGAAGCACAGCAATGAAAAATGATCTACAGTAAATACTTGCACTGCAGTAACACATGTCACATCCTTGAATTTAGGGTTTATCAGATGAGAAGTCATCTTCCTGAAGTTGGATGTTTAGTGTCAGCTGGGACAGATGCAAGGAGCCACGAAACTCAGATATTGTTCGTGCTTGGTTTCCAGGCACCAACTTTGTTTTAAAGCTGATTGCAGTTAAGGAAGGAAACAAGCTTTTGTTATTTGCATTCACCTTCTCACACAAAAAAAACTCTGCCCATAAAAGCTGGTAACAGCACAGCATATTTGTACAAGTTAAAAATACTGTTTCACTTAGGAAAAATAATGCCCTTTTGAAAACTGCAATTAGTTGAACAAGTGGTGTAGTATGCTTGTAAAATCTTTCAGACCAATGCTACCCCTGGACAAAGTGTTTGCTCATCAATACAGTGCTGAAACAGCATCACTGCAGAAGTTGAGCAGCCTAGTTTTAAGAACTCAAGTGATATACTGGTTCCTTTTGCAAGGCAAGTAGAAGAAAAGTCTTCTTGTATCAATCAGTATGAAAATGTAATTTAATGCAGTGCGACAGTAATACCTTTTTCTCCTAGAACCTAAGATATTGGAGATAAGGCTGACTGTGCAATATTTAGTTATTCGTACAATCTTACCTGGAAATTGCACAGTTCACATTTTTGTGACATATAATTCCTTTCTCTTCTGCTTTACTGCTTAGAAAAAGGAGGCTCACAAAGCTGCCCGTTGGCAATAAAAATCTTACTCCAGTTCAGACTTCTTTTTGGCAACCAGTAGGTGGAGGCAGTGCTCCACCAAGCCATATCATTAATGTCACTAAACCAAGCTCCTCAAAAGGAGGAACACAAAACCAAAAGTCCTTAAACTTTAAAAAAAACCCCAAAACAAACCACTTTCCCCATCATCTCCCTTCTCTAGAAAACTAACAGCACAAGACACTAATTCAAACAGTCTTCTGCCCTCCAAAAATATGGATCTGTCCATCAGCATCACCTTGAAGTCCAGGAGCACCTAGGTCCCCAAGTCTGGGACAGGATCTCTCACAAAGCAACCCAGGTCTTTCTACCACAAACAAAGGGCCCCGTGCCTTTGCATTGTCCTGCCCCATGCACTTCCCCACTGCATTTCCTGGCCTCTCTCACCACACATGTCCCCACAAGGAGCATTTAGTGACCAACTCCAGAGCAAGTAAGTGCCCATGGCACAGGCAGAGCTCCTGCTCCAAGGGGTGTTCAGCCAGTCAGAGCAGTCATGAGCACACAGGGCACTTACCTTGGAGGTGGGAGACCAGCAGCAGCAAGCTGGCAGACACAGGGCTGCTCTGCTGGGGAGGACAGACCAGGATGCACAGGTTACCATGCCACACCAACTTCACACCACTCTGCCAAGCAGCACAAGCAGAGCTGGTGGCAATAACATGTCCCAGCATCATCCCAGCAACCATCAGACACGCCAAGGCAAAGCAACTCCCAGGGCAAACCATGAAATCTGGCAGTAGGGTGAAAGCTGGAGGCAGGAGGAGAGGTTGATGAGGGTAATTAGTCTATTAGCACCTTCACACACTGCCAGCTGGCTCTCCTCAGGCTGGTTTGAGTCAAAGGTTTCCCACTGATCCATGAGGCACAGTAGACACTTCGGTTTCTGAAATTCACGCTGCATTTCCTCAGCTAAAACAAGTTTTACTTGTAATAAATATTTTCATCAAGCTTCTGTCTCTCTTGCCTCCTGACCTGTTTCTTGTGTTCACTTTTCCTGCAGCCCCAGCAGCTTGTGCACACTTCTCCCCAGCACGCAGCAAGGTCTGCCCAGTGACAACCGTGCTGTCCTGTGTCCTGCCTGGGAGGGCTGCAGCCCTCATGGCTGTGAACCACAGCGGGAAGAGCTCTGCCAGGAGACGGGGCAGCCCTGTGGGATGCAAAGATCCCATGTCTCTGTCGAGGTCTATCAGCATCTGCTTGTTAAATAGGCCTTGGCTAAACAAGCTCAGCTCTCCAGCCCCGTTGAGCTTCAATGCTACTGAAAAAATGCAAAACCCCCACCATTTCTTGAGCTGAAAATAGACCTATTTTGGTTGCTGCCTGAGCAAAGGGAATTTTAACTGTGCCCATATTTGCACCATGTTTCACCAGTTGTGCTTCCCCTGCAGATTCTGCTTCTCTGGGGTGGCAAAGGACACCTCCGTGTTGTGAAGAAAGTCACTTTGGATTTTCCATCTCTCTTCACATTGAAGGTTATTGTAGCTGGGGCAGGAATATTTTGGAGATGCTTCCTTGCCAGCCATTTCCCTCACAGCAGTTTTATTTATATATGTGTGTGTTGACAGACACCCAGCTGTGTGTGCTGGGGGATTATCACATACCCCCAGAGCTGGCGCAGCCCTCCGCACGTTGCCTGTGTCTGGCAGGGCTGCAGCTGCGTCCCTGCTGCTGGAGTGAGAGAAGCCTGGTTTGTCTCCGCTGATAAAACAAGGTGGGAAGCTGCTGGGTCACTGGGCAGGCATTTGTTTATGCAAGTGCTAAGATAAGGCGAGTTCTTCCACCTTCTTCCACAGGTCCCAAGTTGTCTCAGTGCATTTACTGGCTGCTCTGGTCACTCAGCTGCCGCCCACCAATCCCACTCATTTGCCAGCACTATTTATACCACAGCTCTAGTGTTTCAGAGGGCTTGGAAACTGAGCATCACGGTGCCACAGCAATAGGGATGCTTCCAGAGCCCCAGAAAGGAGGGCCGGAGTGAGGGAGGCAGTTGGAGGCAGAGAGTGCCCAGGGAAAGCATCCGAAGCAGCCCACGAGCTCCCAGACCTCGACGGAGAGACGCCTGTGAGCCGAGCCCAGGCAGAGCAAGGGCCGGGCACTGGGGCTGCCAGGACAGCAGGAAGAAAAGGGAGGTTTTGTCAGCGCCACACAGAGCGTGGTTTGATCCCACTAACCATGGCAGACAAAGGACAAAAGGCGGCAGATGCCAAGGAGTGGGCTTTAACTGCCTGGGGAGCCTTCCCGTTACAGCTGAGTAACACTCCAAAAACGCAAGAGGCGGTAATAGGGGCTGTTTATCTTTTTATTATAAATTTGGTATGAATGACCAATGGAAAAATCACAATGGAGTACCAAGAATGTTTTATCAAAATTTTAGCAGCATTTAAACAGTAATAGATTCCCAACCTCCTCTGGGCACCCCTTGCCCTTCGCCTCCCACCCACAAAACAGTAACCTTCACTCAAATGTGCTTTCCAAAGGTGTGCAGGGGACTTAGCTAGCCATTTTCCCCTGAGCTGCCATGAAAAAAATCTCATCCCGAATGCTGGTTACCACACAATCTCCATCCCCACAGGGCCAGGCTCCCGTGCCCTCCTCGCTGTAGGCAGCGCAGCAGGAGGCTGGCTGGCTGTGGCGTGGGATGGGACTTGCCAGGGGGGAGGCAGCCCCTGCTCACATCCTCCCCTGCATGGATCAGCACTCCCGTGGGCGCCCATTACCTCCAAGCACAAATCCAGGGCTGAGCCCTCTCCCGCCCGCTGCTGCCCTTCGCTTCCGTACGCGGGGGTGCCGTGTGCTCCACGGCCCCGCTCCTGTACCTGAGAGTGTGTGCTTGTGTCTGGATGGAGAGAAGGAGGGGAGGCTGACGCTCTGCCCTCCCACAGGAATCGAGTGCAGGGCAACCGGGAGCTGAGACTTGAAGGGGGAAAGGTAGAAGGTGAGCAGTGAGATACTCAAGTATCAACCCACACAATGAAGTCAGTTTACTATCAGCTAATGTGGAGAGCCATGGGCTGCCTACTAAGTCACAAGAACTAATTTTTTGTGTGCGCTTTTTTTTTTTAAAGTTACATTAAGACATGAACAGTACTATCCCAGCCTCACTGGCCAGAGCTTGGTGAAAACAACGTTGAATTAGAGGTGGGGAAACACAACACACGTGGAGACAACAACATAATATCGGCAAGCTATTCCCCTGCTTCTTTGGTACTTCCTAAACTTTCTTATCCAAAATATATAAGGGAAATGCACCATTTAAAAGTTACTGTTCATAAGTATTTACACAGCCATAACCATCACGCTATGATACACAAAAATCAATATGATATGAACAAAGTTATTTTATGAAAAGCACTTCTGCACATTTTATTTTGTTCCAGTATCTTAATAGCTTTAAAAAATTCATGTGTTATGCAGTCCTGTACCTCGCTTCTTCTTATATCAAATGGACAAGAAACATTTCCTAATCCATACTCTTCTTCAAAAGATTAAAAAATAGCCACCAAAATGATACACTATGTACAAATTTTACTAAATATTAAGTTCTAGGCAATTATTTTCACCCCACTGATAATATAACTTAGGTATTGTTACCTACTATATGCATATATATTTCTTTAATATATAAGAAATGGCACCACATCACCATGTCACCAATATGACACATTGTTATGTACAGTAGATAAGAAGTTAGGTATGGAAGATGGATCCTCTCTGACTGCTTCTTTCACGGGAACGCTTCTCCCATCGGTAGTAGCTTGGCCATTTCCCCTTTTCCCGGCAGAGGAGGCTCCTCAAATGTAAGGCAGGATCCCGTACATCAGCAGCGCCATCACCCCGGCGCTGAACAAGCCGGCCACCGGCACAGTCACAAACCACGCCAGGAAGATGTTGCGGAAGAGGCGCCAGTCGACGGCTTTCTTGGAGCGGATCCAGCCGACGGCCACCACGGAGCCAACCTTGGGAGCGTGGGAAAGAGAGAGGGAGACAAGGTGTGAGGGGTAGGTCTGAGCACCTGTAACATGCCCACGGCCACACCAATGCCAGTCAGCTGATACCAAGCGATGCTCTGAGATAAAGAAGCCCCTGAGGATGACAATGGCTCTGTTCTGGTGTGGTGGCAGGAGGGTGACACTTCCAAGGTACTTAAACCTTTGTTTTTCAATGATCTCCTGTTTTTCATGGGTCTTGGGGTCAGCCAAAGGCAAATAAATATGTTGGTGGGTTTTTCTCTGCCCTGCTAACTCCTACATGAGCGTTCAGTGCAACTGAGGCAGCCCTCCACCTGACTCAGTCCATAGGGGAGAGAGCAAGTGTCCACTGACTCTGGCCAGATTTCAGTCTAAATCAGGAAAACACCAGGAAAGTTGTTTTTAAGGCTCTGCTGAAGAGCATCGCACAGGGCAGGCCAGGATAGCCAGTATGGCTCCTGTCCCACCTGCCTGTCCTCTTGCTGGTTTGGGATGCCCTGCCTGTTCACCCAGCAGCTGCTGACCCTCTCTGTGCAGCTCACAGCCCGGCATACGGCGCTGACTCAAAACACCACATCCCTATTCCAGTCCTGCGGGCTACAGACAGGATGGCAGTGGCGAGGTAAAAGCAGCTGAGCCCACCCTGTGGCAGCGATGGTGGCTTGGCAGGGGGGCAGACAGACAGTGCAGGCTTAGACCCAGCACATCAAACTCATCAGTCTGAGCCCTGTGAGGCAAACCAGCCCTTCTAGACCAGCTAGCCAAGCAAAGCATCCAGAGCTAAAATCCTCTCTTGCAGACAAAGACATCAGCCTAATACTATGGGGCACACAAACTGCACAGAAATCAAGAGGATGGTGGGGAATGGATAAAACACCAAGAAATCCTTCAAAGACAGTGCTACCAGGGCAGCTGGGTAGGTCAGTGGTTTTGAAGACAAAACACGCTGTGTTATGGGCAAAGCTGCAATCTTTTCTTCCTTCAAAGGTATTTTCAATTCATAAGGTATAAACCTAGCACATCAGTTTTTAAGAAAAAAAAAAAATGGACTGAGAAAAACATTTTCAATGAAAAAGGATACAAAAACTTCAGAAACACTGCATTTTCTTTCTGCCCTGGAAGTGCTTTCCATGCTGTTAGCAAAAACAGTGTAAGTCTATTCAAAGTGTACGGTAAAGCAGCAAGAAATGTGGAAGGAATATCCTGTTTTGAAGGCAAGGAAACTCCAAGACACAGCTGGGCATGTGCTCCCTGAAGTGCCATCCCTGCCTCCCTGCTTATTTTCTTAATGGGAGTATCAGTCCCCGCCTATAGATCAAAGGATGGGCTGCTCCCCTTGTACAGAGCCAGGAAAATGATAAATGCCAGGAGTACAGGGAATGAGGGAAAGACAGCATGGGGATATCAACTCTGCATCTTTTGCTAACACCTATTTAGCTTCTGACTGCTGCTTAACATTTCTTTTTGGAGAAGAGTTACTTGTGGAAGACCCTGTAACTCTTGGGTGCCTGCGACAGAACAAGGAAAACCAAACTTGATCTATGACCAATAAGGCCTCTGTCGAAAGACTGATCCAATAAGGAAATCTGTCAGATAATATTTCATCCGAATACTCCTGGAGTGCACAATATGCTATTCTGTCTTTAGGAGGTGTAAGTGTATTTAGGGGGTGGAGGTGTATTTAGGTGAAGACGAACCCCACACTTGTGACTACATCAATCCGAGGAAACAGCATTTGGGCTTTCAGCAGCTCAGCTCTTAGGCTCAGCTTTACATTTTGCATGTCCTTAGTATCCGTCTGTCATGCTTGCAACAAGAAGCATTACTTATTGTGCAAGCCTGCATTCTACGTACGCTAATCTCCACATTCTTCATTCAATTTAAATGGTATCAGCAATGATGGCATTGGCAATCTGTTTTAGACATTATTAAAGTTTAGTTTATTAATAGTGATTTTTGATGGACTAGAGGTTAGGAGAGTAGCTAATCCTTGGGTGTAGGCACACTACACCTTCTGTAGAATTTCAGATGATATCTACTTTGAGATTGGTTTGAAACCAGTGCAGTTTGCCTTCAGTATGCTCTGTTCATAGCATTTACAGAAATGCTTTTGGCTCTCTTGTTCCTGTGCAATGGTGTATAATAAGAACACACAGAACACGATAATTCAATCGTAGCAACAGAGAATATTTTTCAAAACCGCAAAATCATAATGGCAAAACGGAGCTGACAGAATGACCTCAGCAAAGTCACTTTTGCAGAGGAAAAGCATTTAACTGATGCACTCTAATTTTATCTGTGCATGAACACACTCCATTACAGCTGAGAAATGCTTATTTCTAAATCTCCAATCTGAGAACAAATAACAGGCACTCTAAGACTCAATATGATCATTTGCCCACCTGGGCAACAGAAAGGGAAGGTCTGCATTCACACCACACCGGCTTTTCGGTGCTAAATCCCAGGGGAGGTTGGACTGGTGCAGCCAGAGCAATGTGGCTACTGCACTCAGACCCACAAATTCCTTTGGAGGCTGAAAAGGTTAGGTCTTTCCTCCAAGCCCTCTTGGCTTGGAGGCTTTCAAGGGACTTTCCTCTCCCCTTGGACCTATGGCAAAGAGGAAGGTGCAGTTCAGGCTCTCAGCAGGCACTGAGCATGAAAAAGCTGCTTGGCCGTAGATGTGAGACAGGCACATCGGGCAGTGACTACCTCACGCAGACCAAAGGCTCTGATTTAGGACCAAAGGCAGGTCCTGATCTGAGAGGGCTTGATGAACCTTCCCCAGAAGCTAATGCTTCTCTTCCTGCTACCAACCTCCAGTTTGTCACCACATCTGCTACAAGATCTGAAAACTGCTGCTCAGAGCTTTCCTTCCTACTTGGTCTCCATTTTTCATTACAGTCTACTGTTTCACCTCAAAAAGGTTTCCCTCCACCTCAGCTGTTTCATGCTGCTCCTTATTTGCCATCAGTTTATCCAGCTGCTGCACATTCAGTTGACTGACACCCCTTCAGCAGGGCTCCCACTCAAGCAAATGCTATTTTGCAGTGGAGCAGATATTGAGGACAAGAATAATTCCCAATCCCTGATGCTGGAGGCTCAAGATTAGGCTCACCTCAAACCTGTTTTCTTTTGGATTTCTAAGGCAAAACAATTTTTCTGCTGATTTTTAAGAAGGCATTTTGACTCAGTGGCTGACAGCACTTTCAGTGAGGCATTTACACGTGGAGCAAATGATATTTAGCAATTCTTTTATTCCTTCCCTGGGCCCTCGAAGAAAACAAGGAATACAGGAATACATCCATTACAAGTGTTTGCTTTATCTTGTGTTGCTCACTTAGAATCTTTCAACTCAGGATCTCATTTTGCTGAAACACTGAGTCAGTTATAATAACATGACATCCCTGGAACAGTCTAATCCTATTGCAAAGTGGATCTTCCCATTAAGAATGATCCATCTAATGAGATACAGCAAGCTACAGGGAGCAGACACAGACTAACCACATTAGCTGCTTTTATGGAAGTATTTTTTAAAAAGAACTGTTTTGCTCTGCAGTTAGAAATGACCAAGCTTTTAGCTGCATTGAGTGAATGAATACCCCTCTCATTAGCTTATGGCTTCCAAGACATTTTCTTTTTAAATTCAGTCTATTTGTTTGGACCAAAGCGTGTTTTCTCTTTTACAACAGTTGGCTAGAAGTGTTTCAGGCATGCAACTGGGATAATCAAAGCTGTATTATTCTCCCTGGCAGATTCTTCATCATGCATTTGATATAGCAGTCAGCTTAAAGAGAGGTGGTTTCAGGCTAGCATTTTTAGAAGTGGATAACATTGTTATTATTTTTCCCCTCCCTGCTTGATTCAGAGGAACCAGAGTTCCGTCAATGCCAGCAAATCTGAACAGCCTTTCAGAGCAGCTCAGTCTTGGCCGCTTCTCAAAGAGCACCAGGGTAGAAGAAATAAATGATTTTGCAATAGAGGAAGGCTTTCTGAAGAAATGGTTTTCACTAGAAAAAGGCCAATTGAACCAACTTCAGGCATTTTGCAGGATATGTGGATTTCATTGACTCTTTTACTGGAAAGCAGGTCAATGTCACAGGCAAGGCTGCCAGGCTTCTTGCCAGCCCGCCTGCCATGCCATGGAGCAGTTATCCCCAGAAACCTGCCTGCCCCAGCCCCAGCCCCAGCCAGGGGCTCCAAGGTCTCCAGGGTGCAGTAGTGAATCCTACAAGGTCTGTCTTTTCTTAGGGCTTGGTCTTGGTGGCATGCAATGATGCAGAGGGACTGCTATTCCGGGGTCTCTGACTTTGGAGGGGCTTCTCCACATCCTGCCAGAGGGTGAAAGAAACAAACAGCTCTGCACGTCCAGGAGCTTGGGAGTCCATGGAGAAACAAAGGAAAAAAAGACGGGATATCTGACTTGAGAATTTCCCAGGGAACAAAATTCCCAATTCCCATTATGTTCGTCCAGCAGTGTAAATGTCCACATGCTCCCTTGATGTCTACAAGCTATATAAATGTCTTCATGACACAATTAAATTCTGCTCATTACCCAGCCTGTATCTATACTCCAAAGTGGTCTTCTTAAAAAAAAAAAAACCAAGAAAGCAAACTACCTTGTTTGAAAGGACTAATTACAAGGGCCGGATTTTTTATTATAATGCACAAAAGTGAGGACAAGTTGGTTTAAAAGAAGAGAGACATTAAAATATTAGCTTAATTATGTAGCAGTGTTTTTCATACCGGTGGCTTTGAAATACACGTAACGGGGTTCACACAGACTACGAATCTACGTTATTTTAATATGTCTATATTAGTTCAATACAACCACGTAGGGGTGAAAGATAGTCCAGACTTTTGTGCAGTTAGTTACAACGCTGACTTTGCTTGGCTGTACTGCTTTTAAAAGTGGGCCCCGTTATTTTGCGGTCACGGTCTGCAGGGCACGGCACAGTGAAGGCAATCTGCAACAGTCGGTATCTCCCGGATTTTGTTATGGTTTGTCCTAGTGATGTGATTTACTGATAGGATCACTGCAAACTCCAATACCTTGCAATGGGTGGAGCTTATTGGAATACCCACATTTGAGGCTACAAGTACCGTTAGCGCACACATTACTTCAATGCAAAATCCACTGTGAAGAAATAAAAAAAAAAAAAAAAAAAAGACAGATGGAAAACCTGTAGTAAAAGAGTTATATGCAGGAAATCCCATGCCATGCACTTATCAAGAAAGTCAAGTATAAATGATGAATGGTGCGCAGCCTCTGAACAAGGGAGAAATGTTACCCGACCAGGTTCAAATGGCACCGTCAGAGGAAACCAGGCTGTTCCTTGCAATCGTTTGCTTTACAATTGCGGTCATGTTTTTGTAAGCGCTGTTTTTCTTCACCAACGGCTATGGAGTTTATGCTGCGGCCAATTCCAGTGACTTTACTGTGACAACTCCAATGCACTTTTTGGAAGCCTGATTACTTTCCCATGTTGCTGGCACAACCGAGATGCGCTGACACACCCCTACCTAACCATCCTCCGCCAGTGGCTGTTTTCCCCTCACCATGCCATTATCCCTGGCTCGAGCAGCACAATTTTAAGATGAATAGTCCAGACTGCCTTGACTGCAGTCGCTGGGCAAAGGCATACCTTGCAGTGTGTAGTACTGACAGGAAGTCCAACATTGGAAGCTACCACAACTGTGAACGCCGAAGCCAACTCAATAGTGAATCCACTGCGGGAAGCATAAGAAAACACTTCACAATCACTCTTTGCATCAGCTCGGACTGATACCATGCAGCGTGCCAAAGTCTTACCCGTTTCTTCTTTCGACTGTTTTATCTCCAACTGATTTTTGTCATGTGAGTAAGTTAAGAGAACAAGAAAGGGCTGAATAATGGGAACGGCACAGGCTACTCATCTGCAGTACCCCGTTCTGCACGGCTCATTGCGTCAGAGACCTTCACTACTCTACGCTGCGGTGAATCGTGCCTAATTAGTAATTCGGTTAAGCACCAGCAGAGGTCGAGTATGCATTAAAGACGAAAATTACTGTAATAAATACATATGGGTTTAATAGTCTGAAGCACACTGGGAAAGCCACTGTAATCTTGCCATTTCCAAATGCACCTTCTACCACACTAATTAGGTCACCAACAGAAGACTCTGCTGTCTGTTCACGCAGACCTCTATGCCGTAAACACATTCAGTATTACAGGGTTATCTTTTTTCCTTTCTCTCTTTCTTTTTCTTTCTTTTTCTCATGCTTTCTTTTTCTCCTTTTCTGCTTATTTCTTTCATTTTTTTAGAAAGAGAAGTCAAAGCCAGGTTATCATTAAAATCAAAGCACAGCAAATACAGCAAACCGCATTAAGAACAAAATACTGGAGCAGCAATTTCTCAGGTTGGCTCACGCACAAAGTTCACACAACCACAATGACACCTGTGGACCTACCTTGATGGTGTGATTGGAGTGAGGTCTTTACCCATAGTCTGGATAACTCTTCTTCCCCAGACCCAGAGACCCACACAGATCCCAACACCTCCATAAAACAGCAGCCAGATGGGAGTCGATGCTTCTTGCATTACGCCGCCTTGCTCGTAGATCAGCCAGAGCGCGACGAGGGGACCGATGGCATTGCTGGAGAAACAGAAACGTGTCACCTGAGTTAAAAAAATGCAGATAGTGTCCTTGAAAGAAGTCTGTTATTTTCTTTGTGATTGTTCTTCATCGTGGGCGCAGCACTACTCTGACTTGACCCTACAGGCAACACCCTTTCTCACTTGGAAAGAGCGCAGCACGCGACTCTTATCATGCTGCTTTTTCAGTTGTCATTTCATCACTGATAACTAGAGCAAGTCTTGAAAGGAATTTCTCTTTTGCAAAGCGTTTCCTGAAATGTCAGAGTCGGTAGTACCTCATTCTGTCTGTTCTGTGACAAAAATCAGTATTTTCAGTATCGCACTGAAACTATCTCAGAATCTACCAATTCAAGACCTGTGCATCTTTAAAATTCAAGTATCGAATTAGCTCTTTTTGTCAAAGAGGGAAAATAATGAACAAACTTACCATTGCAGACAAGAATATAGAAATATAATCTAGTTTGACAGCCTGTAATGTTTGGGATATGATCTGAATGCAGCTGGGAAGGTGACTTAGTCATCTTCAAACGTGTTGTAGAGTGAGTTGGACTGGATCACGCTTTGGTGACACAGAGCTGGCATAAGCCCTTTTTGCTACCCCACTGCTGCTATCTGGAAAAACATTGGAAGTCAGCAACACTGAAGTCCCCACTCTTAATGCAGGACATCTGATATTGGTGGCTGAAGTCAGACTTCTGACTCTGTTTATTCTAAAAAAGCATCAAGTTTCTAGACCGAAACTTCTAGCTAGAAGAAACACTTGAAAGCCGGTATCCAGTTACTTTAGAGGCTTAAATACTAAAAAGCAGATAAGAATTTCAACATCCCTTTTGTTTTCAGCTCTTTTACTAAACCAAGTGCTTGCCTTGCTGAGCAGCATTTATTCATCACCCAAAAAAGCATAACTAGTGAAGCAGTGCTATATTTATGTCTAAATAATCATGAGAAGAGCAGAATAAACCTGACCAATGTCATTCAAAAAATCTGAAAATCACCAGGGAAGCCCCCCTCTTTGTAAACCGATAGGAAAGGAGGTCACAGCGAGCACCGCAGGCAGGACTGACAGTCATGCTCGCCCTGGAGCCAGGACCTGCTAAATTTAGTTCCTGGTTCCACTCCAAAGCACACAGATGGAGTAAGGGCCAGTTTTAATGTCAAATGTTGTGCAAACCAGGCCACTGTATGTGCCAGTTAATAATTTCCTTGAATCCCATCTTTACCAGATTTGAGGTGCCAGGGGCTGAGGGGTGATTCCAAGAGACAAGGGTCACCAGCTCGGCACATCTCAGCAACACGAGACCCTCCTGCTTTCCTCTGGCCCTTGAGAAATGGAGCTCTGAACCCTGAGAAGCGATCCTGAAGCACAGTAATAAGGAAAAACTTTTCCCTTGTAAACACACAGAGCGATATTCAAGCTGTGAGGGAAATGAAAATAGTTTTAAATGCCCTTTGATATAAAAAAAAATTAATAATTCTTATGGATTTTGAGAAAGATACCGAACACAAATTAGTGAGCTAACATGAATAATAAAATCCAGTGGGTTTGAAGATGCTGGGTAGTCTTCAATGAAGAACTAAAGGCTCTTTAAATAAAGAGTGATTGCCACTAGCTAAAATATGAGCTAAAATTCTGGTCTGATACTGTGCCCAAGAATGAACTCAATTTGTTGAATTTTGGAAGGACAGTATGTGAAAAGTCCTTAGGGCCTAAATGCAAGAATTATTTTACTTCCACAGACGAAGAGATTCTTGATTGAAGCATTTCTAATATTCTAAAATCGACCTGAAACTTCTTTTCCAGTGTTTTCAGCTGTGGATTAAATTACTTGCACATTTAAATGCCTTCTTGGGCACAGAAAAAGACAGGTAATTCAATGTACGAAGGCACACGAATTAACTGATGGATGCTGAAGGATGGGTAAAGGCGAATAAAATATCGATCAGATGAATAAAGGGAAAACTGATCATCCCTTTTTACCGTGCTGTATGACTTGGAAAAAACCTCCCTGTTGAAAATAACAGGCACATTTGGAGTGAGCTCAGGCACTGATTTCCTGACTGTTCTAAAGAGATTATAGATACATATTTGTCAGTCCCAACGTAAATGAAAAGGCAGAAAAGGCTTCAAAAACTGCAGCAGCAAACTATGGTCTTCCATATTAAAATCCAGTTTTAATTATTTGCAAATGCTACACCTCTGTGAATCAACTAAGCTTAATCCTCGAAGAAAAGGTTCTTATTTGTGGCAGCGGAAGACAAGGCAAAACTCTGCTGAGTTATGCTCAGCCTCAGAGATTCTGAGTGGCTGACTCTGTCCAACAGACCAGAAGAGAGAACGCTGGTGCCCACAGAGGCAGCATTTCTGACACCTCCGCTGGAAGAAAAGAAAGCAGAAAAGCACTGGATCCATATAGGCTTGGAAAGGCAAAAAGGTAACCAACCTCATTTTCCTTTGTGAGTGTCTACATCACTGGTTATCTACACCAGAGAGACATTTCTCCTCTCCCCACAAATCATGTTCAATGTGACTTAAATGTTCAGCTCTTAGGGACAGTGGCATCTCCCAGCCTGAATATCTGCCAGTGGCTACAAACAGCAACAACAGGGTCTTGAATCTAGCACCATCACAGCTCTCCAAGGGGCTCCTTCAGCTTCTGGATTTGTTCAGGAGGTGCAGTCCAAGGGGCTTGTGGTATCAATGCTCCCTATGCCAATGGAAAACAGCTCTAGAAGAAGCTGCTAGGCCTGTCCCACCACAAAACTGCCAAAAGCTCACAGCAAATGGGTCTGACTCAGGCACTGCAAAGACTACGATCTTGGTTCTGCACAGAGACAGAGGACAACCACTCCCAACAAGATAGTAAGAGAGGGTAAGAGAGAAACAACACATAAAAAAACCCTCCACCAACAAAAAAGGCATTGTTAGATAAGAAGAGTTTGCTTAACAGATGTCTCCTACAGCTGAGTGACTAACCAGATGAACCACAAGGATGCTGGCTAGACTGGGTTGTGGCTTTCACAGTATTTCCCACTGGTTCTAGCTCATTTGATTCAAGACATGACTAGCAGGAAAGCAGATCTCCAATTTTCCATGCATTTGGCTAAGACTCATTTCACAAGTCTATTTTCAAGAAGTTATTTTCTCTTACTCTCCCACACAGGTTTCTACTTACCTTAACTAACTCTGCTTTGTGCTGGAGCTCCAAGTCTTATTCGTGGTAGTTCAGAGAAGAAAAGCTCCTGATAAGGTCACACAGGAGCTCTGAAGCCCCAGCCACATCTATCTATATGAAAAACTGCCCCCAGGTTCCTATGAAACTGAAATGCTTTGGAGGATTTGTTGTATTATTTAGCTATTGGGTTTAAAAGACAACATAAGCTGCTCCTGTCACGGTATTACTTTAACTTGGCACACTCAATACACACTTTTCCACCGAGCACAAGGAGATGGCCAATACCAGTTAATTTTAGGATGAATTTATGAAATGTTATGGCATAAGAAACCCATCTCCTGAGTCTGCCTGCTGCAAAGTGTGTTCTCCACATCCAGTACTCTCCCCCACCTCTGCCGGGCTCCGCCAGCCCGATTACTCCTAGGGCAGAGGACTTTGCAGCCGGGGTGCTGCGCAGGGGCTGTTTGCCTTCCCTGGAGGTGCAGTGCAGGATTTAATGCCACCCACAGCAATACTTGCACTGGCAGATGTATTTCATGGTGCCTCACTGAAGGGCTGCTCCGTGTTTCTGAAGAGCTGCCTGACCCTCGTGATGATTTTGCCAGCGCTCTCGACTAACGTGAATTGGCACAACTTCTCTTTTTCTGCTCGCTTGTGCCAGTTTAGAATCTGTCACACACCATTTATAAAACTGTTGTGAAAGATAGAATTTGACAGTGAATCTGAACTATAAATAGAGCTGGCTTCTCCTCTCCCCTGTGAGACAGATAGTATTACCAACAAAAATAACCACCCCACATTCAGCTATCATGAGACAGGCTTAGAAATGACAGTTTCCCATGCACACACATACACACAAGCAGAAATTTTTAGGTACCTTTGGGTCACAAGTCCGAGACCTTCTCTGGAGGAATAAGGACTAACACTTTTTTTTTTAGTAAAAAATAAGGGGCTTCTGCCAGTAATTCAGCCATCAGCTGAATGCTCTATGGCCAAACCCTGTCAAACTTGTAACATTTTATGAAGTAGCAACAGTGCAATCTCCTCACCGTTGTCTGAGGGGAGAAGTGAGTTGCTCAAAAAGAAAATCTAACTGTATTTGAAAACTACACACTGAATATGCTTTGTGAACAATGGATAGACTCCTTGGTGACCATGCTTAGATTCTCTGCTGCCTGAAAAAGGAGATTGTTTTTTAGCTACTTTTGCTAGTTGAGTGAAAGAACCTTGAAACATACTTTATCACCAATTAAAGCTGAATGACGAGCAAAACAGCCATCTGAGAAATCTGCATTAGGCGTCCAATAGTACAAGTATAATTACAAAACGTCCAGTCATTTGACTATTTCCCAAACCAGGATTTCACAAACAAACCTTCCACTGGGAAAATCAGTGGGATGATATTTCTGAATAGGCTGCAGTTACGCCTTGAGACATCACCCAGCTGAGTAAGAGTGAAAGAAAGATACGCCTGTATGTAGCAACAGGAAAAAAACATGTCCTAATCTCCAGGGATGTCAGATTATCAGCAGAGTTTTATCCCAGTTCAAATAACTGGACAGCCTTGAAATAGTGCATCTACCATAGCACAATAAAAGCGTGTCAGAGCTGCGCCCTGTGAAGTGCAAGTTTTGGGTGCCTCAATGAGTCAGGATGGACATGCTTTTATTCCTGCAGCTCCTCTCCGTGTCCTGCAAATACTGGCCCAGAAACCCCACCTCCCTGGATGATCCTGAAGGGTTGGGTCCATCTTATCCCGTGCCCACCAGCACCAGCTTTCCCCCTGGCAAGCCCAGCCATGGGCCCTGCTCACAGAGGGATGGGGAGGGATTCCCATGCCCACTGGAGACCCCATTTCTTGCTGCTCTTCTCTGACTTGTCTGCATGGCACAACAAAAATGCCATGTACCTGCACAATTAAGGACAAAAGTGAAGATTCATAACTACTTGGGGCACAGGCTGGACTTACAGGATGGACTATTATTAAAAAGGGAAGAAATCACAAATCAGGCTTCCCTCACTAATCGTAACACACAGATTAGTTTCCTAAATATTCTAAGTGATCTTGACTGCAGCTCTCAGGGGGGAAATAGGAAATACCTGTTTTGTAATCCAGCCTTACTATAGCTCCTTTAGACTCCTTATTTAGCCAAGAGGCTGAATCCCACTAAGCTCTCCGTGTGCAGTAAGATACTGGCAATGTTCTGGCCCTTCCCTCCTTTAATCCCATTGCGTTTACTTTAGTAAGAGGGGGAAAAGGTGAATGCTACTGCTGTTTCTGTGCTCTGACCTAAAATTCCAGTGAAATCTGTATGAAGGTGAGAGGAGAAGGCTCTTCTCCATGTATTTTGGGCAAGCACACATTTCCTAGTTTCTCTAACTGCTTTGCTTAAAAATGAATTCCCTATCTAGCAGCAGTCAGCTTCCCTAAAACCACTGAAAGAATGTGTAGAAATACATAAAAAACACCAAATATTTTTACTATAGTTCTGAAATTGTTTTAAATCCTGTTGTCAGTAATGTAGCCTATACTGTTTGGATAATGAAAGGCATTCTGTCTCAAACTTGTGCCATAAACCTATATGGCATTATCCGCAGACTCTTAACTCCAATGACCCCTTTTTCCTAATATCTAACCATGAATACACGAGGGGAGTCCTCTAGTCCTCCACAGGAAACTTAATTAGAGCAGACACATTCAAACAATTTATGCAGCAGGAACTCAGGAAAACTGAGATCCCCGTGAAATGCCTGCAGGCAGGTTTCTCCTCCCCACAGCAAGTACCAGCCAAGCCCCAGCGCTGCCTGCCCCTTGGCATGCACAGACATGGGTGGTGGCACGGTCCGTGGTCACCCTGCCCAGCTGGAGCATCACGCCTCCTGCCACCGTCACGGCACTAAATCAACCTTCCTCCGTGGCCCGAATCCATGGGCCCAGGTAGCTGCCTGCTCACACAAGCCAGGGCACGCAGCTCATTCTGACACCCCCGGGGTTTCTCCTGTGACAGCAGGAGTGATGGCCTGAGGCAGAGAAGGAGGGCAGTAAGGGACAGAAGAGGCTGCCCATTTATAGGAGAGGGAATCTGTATGAGAAATGACTAAACACATGGACAGACAGGTGTGTAGGAGTGCAAGGCTTTCTTCACAGCATAAACAGCATATCTTAATCAGCAAAACTCACACTGACCTACAGCGTCTCTCTGTGGGTCATCCTGCTTTGATTGCAAGAATTCAAGGAACAACAAGCTCCAGAGATTGCTTGAGTCAACAAAAGCATCTTCCCATTTGCTAGGATAGGACTTTGGGGCCAACACACTGTTTTCTCATAGCTTTCTCATTCCCAGCCCAGCAGCAAAGCAGCCACAGACATTGCTGTGCTGGGCACCAGAGAAAACATGACTCCCTGTTTCTTTTAACGCACAGCTGCCCCAGCCAGGATCCTTGCTGATGTCAGCCTGAACATGAGCCCTGATGGCTGCAAACGTCAGCTCCCACAGCAAAGATGGCTGATTTCGTTAAGATGCTAAAAAGCATCATCTCAGAAGAAACTGGGGTCTAACTACCCCAGGAGTTAGTTATGAACTAGTTCTGCAGTCAAGGGCAAAATACTGATTTAACTCTTCCAGGTCCATGGGTAAATCCTGGACAATGAAACAAGGGAGATCTCCATATGATCTTTTGTCCACTAAAGTGCTGTCCAAACTACATGGGGCACTTCTGATCCATGAAGTTCTTCTGAGCTGCATCACGGTTCAGTCTGTACTGTATGCCCCATGATTAAATATGCTCTAAAACAGGTCAATCATTTACCTTGCAATCACCTGCAGTTTTTAAGTTTCATATTAGCTTTTTGGGGTTAGCAGTCCTTTCTAGCCGTGTCCAAAACAGCCTGCCCAACTGCCTTTGTTTTTGAGAACTAGTTAGTTCAGACACGCTTCCAGACTTTAAAACACAGCATAAACCCTACAGCTTCAGCAACTCTTCTGCTATTTGTTGTTATACAGGTAGGCTGCTGTGGCTGCAGCACTGAGCTCCCAATCACAGTTCCTGCTGAACCAGCCCATATCTACAGAAAAATAAGCTCAGTCCAACTCAACCATAGGTGCATATAATCCCTGCTGCCCAACAAAGCCCAGCCTCCCGGCCTCTCTGGAAAGCTGGCTCTGAACAAGCATTTAGAAGCTGGCAGTTCTCCTTGTGTCACGCTCCTGGCCCAGGTCTATTTTCCATCCTGCCCTTTTTATTCTCCCATTGCCCTTGCAATGACCTGACGCACTCCCTTTGTGCTCGGCTGCTGAGCCAGTGGGACCTGCTCACTTGGCGCCGCTAATTAAGTTCAACAACAACATTTTTTTTCAGCAGTTCTGTCCCAACACATTTAGTTGGGATTTTAAATACTTTAGATTTCATTCAGTCCATGTGCGTGGTGGTGTCACAAGGCTCTCGGCCTGGCTCAGCTGGTCCCAGCCATGGAAGGGCTCCAGCACCCTTGACACAGTGCACATAAGATTGGCAGCAGGGGCAGGAGGGAATGGTCAGAACAAAACAGTCACCCAAATAAGGAGCTACCATCACTCCCTGTTTCTTTCAACACACAGCTGCCCCAGGATCCTTGCTGATGTCAGCCTGAACATGAGCCCTGATGGCTGCAAACGTCAGCTCCCACAGCAAAGATGGCTGATTTCGTTAAGATGCTAAAAAGCATCATCTCAGAAGAAACTGGGGTCTAACTACCCCAGGAGTTAGTTATGAACTAGTTCTGCAGTCAAGGGCAAAATACTGATTTAACTCTTCCAGGTCCATGGGTAAATCCTGGACAATGAAACAAGGGAGATCTCCATATGATCTTTTGTCCACTAAAGTGCTGTCCAAACTACATGGGGCACTTCTGATCCATGAAGTTCTTCTGAGCTGCATCACGGTTCAGTCTGTACTGTATGCCCCATGATTAAATATGCTCTAAAACAGGTCAAGCATTTACTTTGCAATCATCTGCAGTTTTTAAGTTTCATATTGGCTTTTTATTTTTCTTCCTTTGCTCCTCTTATCTGCTCCCTTCCCTTCAAGAAATACCCACAAACAGCCTGATGGAAAATAAATAGAAAACACGGCACAAGAGTAAGTTCCAGGATAGGGAAAGAAAATGTTGGAGTGAAGTCCAAAGAAAAAGATGTGGACAATGGAGGTGCTGTCCTAAATATATGAGTGAGGAGCTTACAACCAAATGCAGGGGAAAGCAGGATTTTAACAACAGGATTCAAGGCTGAGGAAAAAAATTAGAGAAACAGCTTGACAGCAGCACCTAAAATGAGCAGAAGGAAAGTGTACGAAGGAGGGAGATGACAATATAGCAGTTGTCAGTGGAAGATGGACTGCCAGGGCCTCCTTTCTTACAGAAATGTGAACAGAAAGCTGTGCTACTCACTAGGTCCTACTGCATCATTGTTTAAACAATGCACTGCCTTTTGAGCTCTGCAGATCTTCATGCAACATGTGGCAGAGCCAAGACATCTTTTGCTCCGCTAGACAAAGACTGGCAAAACATCTCTGCTATATGATCCTCAGGATAGATATCTGCATTCCCAGAGAATTTTATCTACTAAATCTTTTAGGCATACGAAGGGGTCTTTAATTTTATTGTTTAGCTGGAACTCGGTACAATTGCAAGGATGGGTTCCTACCCAATCCTACACACATCACCATCTTCCTGCTTTTCTACCAGCTTTGACAAAATGAAGCCGACTTGTTCTTTAGTTTTGCAATGATATAAATTCAGCTTAAGAAGAGATTTTGGAATAAATAGCATTTAATAAAAACACACTTCCTGGCAAATTTGATAGGATCACCAACAGAAGTAGGGATCTGAAAAACACTAAAAACATATGTATTTTCAGGAAAAGGTATTGCCACGGTAACAAGCCAGTCCAAATGCAAAATTCTAAGGGAATTAGGTTGTAATATGCAACAACACATACAGCACAGAGTCTGAACTTTGTATTTCATCCTGGCCAGCTCCTGTCGACACCAAATCTGATTTCTGAACTAACTGCATCCTTTACAGATCACTTCTAACAAAATCGACTACCCCTTCCTCCTACATAACATGCAAGTGATGCTTGCTAAACATGTGAGTCCTTGAGGAGTATGTATCAGCATCACCTGCAGGGAATAAAGGAGCTGGGGCACCTCCTGAGGTAGGCTGTGAACTTTCTGCAATGGTATTTCCCAGGGTATATTACAAGAAATATCAGCAGTCTTTGTTCTTATCCCTATGTTCCCTTCAGCACTCGCTGCTGGCCACTTGCAGAGCTTGGACATTGGCCCCCCACGGGTCTTTGCTCTTGGCCAGTGTGCTCAGAGCAGAGGTCTTTAACAACAGAGACCATCTGAGAGGAAAGAAAGCTGCACCGCTGCCCTCTGATCCAGGGGATGAGGGGACTCTGGACTCCTTCCCACAGCCAGATCCCTGCGGATACCAAGGAAGTACAGAAGGCTCTTCAGAAAGCCCTGTTCTGAATTCCCAGGATGCTGGATGGATGGGGAATGAAGAAACATGTTTTTAAGTGTTTTCACGATGAGTTACGAGTTAAATTGGGTGGCTGACAAGAGCGAGGAGCAATAAGTGTTCTCCTTGCAGAGTGGGCCAGGGTTTGCCCAGAAGCCTAAGGAGGACAATGAAAATTAGGAATGCTGTAAAGTCCTGCTGAAAACACTGAAACTGACACCGTCAGGGCATGGCTGACACGGCAAGGGTCCAGCAGGAAGGGGACTCAGTACAACCCCAGCCACAACCCAAATAAGGACAGCTGCTTCAACAAGCCACTTGAGAGAATTTCTCAGGGGACCTTATCATGATACTGGAAAAAGCGTCTATTAAATACCAAATGGATCGCTCCAGGTCTAGGGAAGAGGCAGTCCAGCCAAATCCTAAAGGAAAAATACACAGTGTTCCCAGAGACACAGCAAACCCACCCAAATTGCTCTTCAGCCACATGTGACCAAGATGGTGAGGTGCTCTGTGACAAGAGATGAAATTCATCTAATGGCAAAAATAGTCTAAAACCTCTCATCTGATGAAGGTTTCTGATTTTGCAGTTAAAATAAGCTGCAAATTCTGCAGGGCTGGGACTGCCCTGTTTGCTTTTACAGTGTCTTGAATGTTGGGGGGAGTCTCAATGCCTCCAAGATTGCCAAAATTAAACCTAAATTAAACTAATTACTTAGCAATTATTTAGCAGTGAATAAAAAAGATGTTACCCTTGAGAAGAAAAGAAACCACAGACTAAGCAGTGCAACTCCTGGAAAGCACCAGGGACATTGATGCCACATGCTTTGTAACACACAGCCCTGATGATCATCTACCTGCAGAAATGAACGTGTTTTCCAACCAGCCAGGCTGGCAGACCTCGCTCCACGTACTTAAACTGTAAAACTGCTGGTTTGTGAGATCTCGTCCTCTTACCTGACATCATTGCCTCCATGGGCAAAGGATCCAAAGCAGGCTGTTAAGATCTGGAGGAAGTGGAAAAGTAGATGGACCTGAGAGGTGTCTTTCTCTTCCTTATCCTCTTCCACAGGCTCAACGGGGGGCCGGTTAGGATCTGCGAGTTCGGAGGCCAACTTCATTTCCACCCCACCTTCCTCCGCCTCGATCTCTGCCTCAGCCACTGCGTTGCAATAGCTGGAGTAGCTGTCGTAGCGGACTCGCTTCTTGGAGTAGGAAACGGTGTCTCCCACCAACTTCTCACTGTCTTCTGGAGTAGAAGTATCCGCTGCCTTAAAGGAGGAATGCACGGGCATGCCACAAATAGCAGCAGTGTAACAAGTGTAGCTGTTGTTGCGCCGTAGCAGTTTGTAGTTGTTTTCCGCAGTGGGCCTCTCATCGTTGGCCCTGTCCAGGTGTATTTTGTGGAGCAAGTCTTTGTATAAACCTGAGTCCTTGTGCACAGTGTGATAAACGTGGCCATCGCTCCTCACGTGGCCGTCGAAGCTGAAGGTGCCATTGGAAACAGGTGATTTCACTGAGGTGTGTGTCACTGAAAATGCCCTTCCTAAAAGGGGAGAGATTTAGAGGTTTTATTTACACAAAATGCGATACGAAAGCCCCCTTCCTCCAACACAAGACAATAATGTGGCCACCATCTGAGAATACAGGACAAAGAAGACCAATTTGCACTACATGCAGTGAATAGGCCGAGATTCAATTCACTGCAAAATAAAGTCTCCCATCTTCTGTGCAAACAGAGCTTTGTTCCAGTGTTGAGTCTCCCCAGACATGCTGTAAGCCTGCAGCAAGTCACTTGGGATCAGCTATTCGAATGTGATACTTGATGGTTAAATCCTCAGGTTCTTTGAAAGAATAAATTTCCATAAAATTCCTTTCTTGTAAAGCAAGCTCTACTTTTTCTGAGGTTTTGGCTACATTGAATAGGAATAATTAGGATTTCTGAAATGTGGTTTACTGCAATTTCATACTGGGACTTATATGTTTAAGAGACATTTCATTTATACTCATTTGTTCAGGAGACATTTACATAGCTTTTAAAAATAATTTTTAAAAAACAAAGCAAAAAAGTTCATATTCTGCAGAAGTATTTCCTTAGCTATTGCAACATTTTCTATAAACTAGTTCTATGAACATGATGATGATTATTCCCACTGTATACATTTAATGTTAGCATACACTGTAGGACACATATCGAAATGCATCACAAGTAATATTTCTGAAAAAACTGTCTTTTTCATTTCCTGACTTCCCGGATTTCCACTGTGCAACACTCAGAATTGGGTTTAGCTATTTTTAAACTGGAAGCGCACACTCCAAGGGCTCCACATCATGACTTATTTGATTTTGTAAGAATCAGTTGAATATATTAGGCATTTATTAACCAAATTACAGGGCTTTGTAGATGTTAGCAAAGTGATATCAAAGTCAGCAGACCGCTAAGTGGAGTGGGGTGATCCCACCACGTGGCAGAACAGAAAGAGCTTTATGCACACAAGTCTACTTCTTACAAATATACGTTCAGAAAACAATGTGTGAGATTTTTCTAGTGGACACGCTCCAAATGGTCGTACATTTGTCAACTAAAGTCCAAATCTTTTCATCTCCTGTTGTAGTATGCTAATCATCTTTATGCTGAATTTAACCTTCATACATCAGCAATCTGCGTGCTCCGTATTTTTCCACTGCTTGAAAGGATGGAAACACCATTAAGAATACAAAGTGAAGCAACGCAAAAAGGCAAGTAATTTTTTTTCAGCTGTTTCTAAAACTGAAATACAGCCAAACAAAATGTAATTGATTTTACGTCCTCTCCAGAGGAAATGTCACTTGTAAATGAGCATCTTTCCAAACAAGCACTGAAAAGAGATTAGAGATGGAAATTCCAAACACTAATTTACTATTTACAGCAGAGACCTACTTGCAGTTAAGAAAATTCATTGAAACAGGAAGAAGACAAACCCTCTAAGTTGTCTTAGTTCCTTACCATATGGTACACGTGGATGGTTTCCATTTGCAATGGTATCTGATGCCCCAGCAGCTTCTGTTACTGAGCCAGTAAGGGGAATCGTGCTCTCATCAGATGCTTTGGCACCAGGAAGCTCTTTAAAGACTGGTGTTTCTTCATCTTGAATTTTATCAAGGCTTTCATCTGATATCCTTGACAGTGCAGCATCTTTCTTTAACCGGCCTAAGGAAATAACAGTGCTGTAATGTTAAACCCAACCTATAGCACTTGTTACTTAAGTTTCCACTCTTTGCATCGACAGCATAGTTTAACTTGGCTGCAATAACCAAGCTTCATTTCATACACACACTACTTATTTCTAACACTTATCTTTACTAAGTTCATGTGTGAAAATTCCACATCTTTGTTTCTTCCTATAAAATTCACCCAAGTAGGTAACTGAAGTAAAACACTGCGCTGTTCATCTATTAACGAAACCTGAAACTCTTCTCTGCATTTTAAACAATGCATTTGTTGAGAGTAGCAAAGCAAACAAGCAAAAGACTGTAAAGCTAAAAGCTGTGATCAGCCCAACTTACTGTACAGTTAAAATAGTCACTTAAAGATGATCATTCTGACAGGTTTTTTCTCTTTAACTTTTTCTTAATAAAATAAGATTATAAGATTATATTCCAGGTTTTATTTTCCTGTTTCTGCTAGACTCCAAAAGTGAGCACTGCAGTGGCTTGCCTAACAAGATTTTGAATTTCTACCACTGCAGATTTTTAGAGCAAATTACACAAATACATGAGGAATAGTTTAGGCACATCCTGCCTGTGGGTGGGGACTGGACTAGGTGACCTCTCAAGGGCACTTCCACCTCTGAAATGTAATTTTCCATGATTTTATATCACTCACATTTCAACAAATAACTACTTACTTTCTATTTTTCTCTTCATCCAGGGACACACAAAAATCCAGACTAAGACAGCAAATACTAAGGACACACCAATTGATATTAGAGCAATGGCCCACATTGGCAGTATCAGTCCCAGTACTGTAAAGACAAAGAAATAAAACGCAAGCTAGCCATAAATTAACATGACTTAATTATTCCAGGCAGTGGAAGAGCAGTCTGTTGCAGAAAAGCCAGTGTTCACAACGTATGCAAAATCAACATGAAGGAGCTGATGACTTTTAACATCTTATTCGTTACTGCAGGTTTTAAAGGTACAGTTGACATGGAAACATTTGCAGGTTTGGTCTTCCAGTTTCCTGTTACCCCACTGTGACCTTATTTCCAAAAGAGCCAAGGGTAAAACCCCCGCATCAGGGCTGCTGAAACGAGTTTGCAGCGCTTTCATACATGAATGCATGTTGAACCTCGCTGCCCATTAGGGTAAGTGTTTACCTGACCTTTGCTCTGGTCCATAAAGCCTGATGCTCAGCTTACCCTAAGCCCTTATTTGCTGACGATATTAGCTTAATGCAGCACTCCAAAGCTGAGGCTTCGTCCTGCAATGCACAGCGACGTCAACAACTCATGTTTCTGTAATTATTCCCCCAACAGAGATCCTTGCACTTGTTCCATGAAACAATCCGACTCTCGATGAAGAAAAAGCTTGGACTCTGATCTTTCAAACCCATGTATACATTGCCTATCTTGAAACCTACATGATTAATTCATCCTTGGGAGTAAATGTTGCCAGAACAGAGGCCTTGGAGAGTAAATATGTATTTTCCCAGTATCAAAAATGGAGTCCCACCTTTTTAATCACACACTTTAGAGACTGCTAAGCTGAAACAGAAGGGACATTAAGATTCTTATTTCATTTATTTTGCTTAATGAGTCACTGTGAGTGCCTGACCTATTTCTGCAGTACAACTAATGAGGAAATGTGAGTTATACAGCTGATTTACTGTGAAACGTCTTGGATACATAGCCAATTAGACTTAAGAAGAATAGTTATGTTATCCTCAAATTGGGAATGTCTCAGGTTTTTTATTAATTCCAGTAATGCTATGCTATGGAATAGTGTCTACCAATTGCATTTATCTAGTACATCTAGTGTGCTGGATTTTAGAGAAATACTTCCATTCAAAAAAAGGTCACTTTCTAAGGCTGCTTTCTTAATTCAAGGCCACGTTCAGGAATCTGTCTTCAATTGCCTGGTTGTTCATAGCTCTTGGACAATAATCTAACCTAAAGATAACATTTAATGACCAGAGTCTTCAACAAAGTAGTTGAGATCACTAAACATCTTTGTTCTGAACCCTTTTGCTACAAGTGAGTGTTTAAATGTACACCACTTCAGTAAGCTACAAAAATATAAATACAAATACATAAACATAAAATGTGAGAATATAAATATACAAACATAAATACAAGAATATATAAATTCAAATAATATAAAAATTAAAATTAAAATATAAATATACATATGAATAAACACAAACTTGTAAGAGCACATAAAATATACAAATATACAAAAATATAAATAAAGTCTTTCGACTTCATTGCCTTCTACTGAGCTGCAATCAAAACACAACACCAAAGAAAGAAGATGCATTCAATGAAGAAACAGGCTTGGGGTTTCTTATCATTAAAGGGAAATAAAGAAGCAAATTTAGATAACAGTCTTGGAGCCAGACCTGCCACAACAGTGACTCCGCTGATGTCAGTGGAGTGACAGCATTACACTGAGTGCAAACAGCACCTGCTCTCCCGCCCTGCTCCCAACCTTCACTCCTTGATGCACAAACCTAGAATACCTTCGAGAGCCCAACATGCGTTCAGATTTACGATGCCAAAGCTGCATCTCAGTAATTTCCCTTCCTCTAAAGAGGGATTTTTTTTGTAGCTGTCCTCTTCCCCACTAACCAGAGGGATCAGGAGAGTGTCACAAAAACACACACACAAATAGAAGCATGTAGGGAGGGGAATGATTTACTCTTGCCCTCGTTAACTCCTAAGGCAGGAGATAGCCCTGTGGTGTCTGGGTGACACTGGCAGAGCATCCTTATACACTTTGGGAAGCCTCCCGCCCGTGCCTCCCCGGCTCACTCACCTGGTGCCCCAGTGTACATGATGGAAAACACGTTAATAGCTATGGTAGCAGCATAAAACACTGGGAGTGCGCGGAGACCATTGGGCACAGGGTCTTCCTGCACAGAAACCATGAAAAAAAGGAAACGTTAGTTGGATTTCACATCAGATTAATGCCAGCATGAACCCCCATGTGGAAAACACGTGCTCCCAAGTCAGTGCCAGGCAGGTGGAGCTTTTGGAGGTCAAGGAAAGGATGGCGACCTGCCTGGTTACACCCAAATCCACAATGCTGGTCCTGGCAAGTACCAACATTCTGGGGAACCTTGACACTGTTAATGGGAACCAGGGACACATGTTTTACTTTCCGGTCAGCTGCAGACCTGCTGAGTGACCTGGGGGCAGATTTCTTTCTGCAAGTGTGTTCTCATTTATTTTGTGTCCAAGATGAGGTGTCCCTTTCAACTTAGCACGACTGAAGGATGCCAAGCAGGAGAGAGCTTTGATGTTTTGGACCAGTGCTACGAGCAGCAGTGCAAGGCATCCATCTCAAAACCATATTCCTAAGCTCTCCGTTTTGACGGAGACAGCCTGGCACCTCCTACCAGCTAACAGAAATCTCTGAAATCCCAAGTGTCTGGCTGTATTAAACAGGTAATAGACAGAAAGTGAGCAGCCAATGTTCAGCATGGCACCGTGTCTGCTGCCCGCTGTGCTCTCGTGCTCTCGGCACTCACAAGGAAAGACTCAGCTGACGGCGCGGCGGAAACGCACCGTGTGAGCCACGGACAAAGCCTTTGTGAGGAGACTGCTTTGGCCTTTTGAGGGGCTCCACGTGTTTGCAAAGAGCCTGGCAAAGCTGAGGGCTGGCTAATTTGGTTTTATTTCTTGCTGCCATGAGCTATAAAAGGGAGCTGAGAAAAGGCTGTGGCCGCGCTGTGCTATGCCCCGGTCCCACAGCATGATGCAGATGGGCTGTGTTTGCAGGGCCAGCTGCTATTCACAGACACCCCCAACAAGGGCATGGAGCCCTCTAACAGGCCACAGACTCACAAGCTAGAAAGCTGCTCTTTTTTCATGCATGAACACAACACAAGTCACTACCTGCTTATCCCAGAAGCTCTACAGATCTTACTACTTAGTGAATGGCACACATGGCAGTTGTTGGGAGGCGATTTCCTCAACGTGAACTTTTTCTGCCTCTTGAATGCTTAAATATGTGGCTTTAATACCAGAGTTCATGTGATTTCGATGACTAATTTCTTAAGTTGCTAGGCTTTGAATACAACAGTGAAACCTTTCCTCATCTTTTATGCAATTCGAGGTTTTTTTTAATCCAAAGCTGAATCTGATCAAATCTATCATCTGTTTTTATCACTGACATTTATTTAGAGCAGAAATAAAGAACGATGAAGCTGAGGTTACAGGTGGTGCTATTTATAGCAGAGGAATTAATCCCTCATCTATTTAGGTTCCCTGTATAACTGCTAATACAGTGTCCCTTATTTTAGGTCACTTCCCCATTTTAGCAAGCTGGATGGTGTGAGAGAAATGGAAAAGGCAGATAAAAGTGTTCAAGTTTCCAGTTCATGCTGGGTGCCAGGCAAGTCATCTTTTGCACTGGAGATACGTGGACTGATGTTACCTCAGGTCACTAAAACCCATCGATTCAGGTTTCTTGAGAATCTACAAAATAGGCAGATGCCCATCTTCTAATGTCTGATGTGCTGGAAAACCAAGGCTTAAAATTTCACAACTTTAAAATGCCAGTTAGAGTATCTTCAAGGGAGGGCTGTTCTGTTTAAATTACAATCAGAACAGCTACTGTGAGGCTAAGTCAATGCCAGCAAGCTTGTACTAATATAGAAGCAGCCTCAATGTACCATCCTCTGACCAAACAGATTATACAATATTGATTATCACATAGCACCTTCTAAGCCTCAAATACTTGTCAAATTACTTACTGTGAGCTTTCAGACCTGCTAAGAGCAGGTATAACTCAAAAGGCTATTTAAAAAATGACTGGTCTCCTGTCCAAAAAGAAGTCACAAACTTTCAACTCTGGAAATGCCAGCACTCACATGGGAGACTAAAACACAACCTTCATGCTAAGCACTCATTTTAATAGTGAGACTTCTTTACCTTGTTTAAAATGAAGAATCTGATCAGCACAAAGAGGATTCCAGACATCAAGCCAGATAACAGTGGGGAAATAAACCAAGAGGCAACTGTGTTGAAGAAAGAATGAAACTTGAAATAAAGAGTATTCTTGCATAATAGTTAAGTACATTGTTAATGAGCAATAAATTTAAAACAGCTCTTGTACAACTGGGATAAACGTTCTGTATGTTTACTTACAACTGGTGCAACTCAATGTCCACCAACATTCATTAAAGTCAGAGTAATGCTCGGCACCATTAGAAACATCAGCCAAAGCATTTCCTGCTAATTTTGCAAGTTTGGCAATCAAATTCATCAGAAAAGTTTCTTGTAGTTTGAATCAGAGTAGACCAAGAAAGCGCTGTAATTTCCTAATCACCATGACCACAAATGTTGCAAGCAAGTGGAAAGCAACTGCATCTAGCAGGATGCCATGCTGCTCCCAGCGTAGCAGTCTTGAGTTCCAAAATGCCAGAGAAGCATCAACTGTGATGCATAATGTGTGTACATTTTTTGCAGGCCAGCACTGCAAGTGTCCAGGACCGATTTAACTGAAGTAGGTGGCAAAGCTCCCACTGATTTCAATAAAACCAGATTAGGGCAGCACTCTGGAAATCTCATCCAGAGTGATTTATTGTTCGCAGCATGGTTAACATTGATTCTGCTGTCGCTGAAAACTCTCTTTTACTATTGACAGAATTAAAAAAAAATACATGTATTGCTAAAATTCAAATATATTACCATGCCTTCAGCATAAAATCCTTTTAATAGAGACTTTAGGCTGCACCTCAAGTTCCAAAGGCTTCCAAAACAATAACGAAACACTCCATCAGATCCCTGCTTGGATGTACTGATCTTGGCAATGGGAGGCTGTGAGTTAAACGTGCTGTATGCCCTGAAGGTGGTGGGTGGAGAAACATGACTGTGGGCATTCACATGATAGCATTCACATTGTTGAGAGCAAGAACAGGGTAGTATGAGCCGCCACAAAAAGAATTAGAAGAGGAGGAATGTCACCTTGAAGCATGTCTCTTGAGGGACAATGTGTCCCCAGCTTACCACTGGGGAAGCACAACTTTGTCTTACCCCTCTCTCCACTGGAGACACACTGCAGCCCTTAATGAACATGGCACCAGTGCATTTTCTGAATGACACGACTGGGGTGGAAAACAAATTAATGAGGGAGTGCTATCAGCACAAAGCAGATTCCTGGGAATGTTTTTTTGCAGGCAGCACACCCTATTTCACATACCCTCACACATAAAAGGAGGCAGCACTTACCAATCTTGACAAGCTGCATCCACTGGACACCCTGCGTGCCAATTGCCACCAGAGAAAATCCAATCGTAGCACCTACAATGCAATGGGTCCCTGATATTGGGAGTTTCAAGAACGATGCAATTAGCTGCCAAACAGCAGACCCTAGAAACAAACGAACCATATGGTATAAACAACAACAACAACAATAATGTAACACAGAAAATTCCTTGCCACGTGCCCACATTCTTTTACAAGTGCTGCCTACACTCTACATACGTAAGAGAGATCTTCTAAAGAGAGTTTTGTTCCTGTTCTGTCTCTAAAAGCAGATACTAAGACAGTTTAATAGCAGCTTTGAATGCTATGTCTTGCTTATGACTGTTTATGACTAACAGCTCCCTGCAATTCACAACAGTTCTGCTTTCAGTATTTACAGCCTGCCTGATTAAGTACACAAACCGCTCCCAGTGCGCATCGAGCTTAGAAAACCTCATTCTTGATAGCTGACCCTGGAAACCTCCAAGTGATCAGTATGAGGAGGTATTCACCATTTCACTAATGAACTACCCACACTCCTAAACTTGGATACTGCCAGAGAAAGGTTCAAATTGTGGGGCAGAGAGATTTTATGCCTCATCTCAGTGATACACAGCCATTCGGTCCTCTATAGGAAAAATGGACTGAGGAGGGAATAAGGACTCTCTCACTGCCTTCGTTTGCAGTTCATCGTTGCACTGGAGAAATTCAGGACTGCAGAAAAGGCTTATCTTAGTCACGGAGAAGCCAAAGACACTCCTGGCAGAAGGAAATAAGTTCCCCTAACTAACTACACGATGGTGGATAATGGTCTATAAAGTAAATGCAACATCTGGTGTCCCAACAAGACATCCAGGAAGGATGCTGGCCAAGACTGCAGGGGAAAAAAAAGTACCCCAAGCACCACTTTCAGGAGTTAGATCAGACACAGTTGGCCAGCAAGCTCTCGAGCACGCAGCTCCATGCTCCGACTCATTTTCACTTTGCGAAGACACACGATCCCTGCTCCTCTCGCAGTGGCACTAACCTCAGGACACCAAAATACTCTTGAGAGTAACACAAGCTTCCTGTGGGCCTCACCTAATATTAGAGAATTCTTACAAAGATCTCTTCTTCATCGTAATACTTCATGGCCTTAAGACTAAATCTTCATATATTAAGAGTCACCAATGGCAGCAATCAGACTGCCATAAGAGAGCCTGAATTTTCTGGCCCGTGCCACCTCTCTTAACAGATCTGCAGCAGATACGAGTGATAAAGCAAGGTCAGGTCACTGAACCCACACTGGCAGATTATCCAAAGTTTCAACCTCCATCCTCAATTCCAACATGAGAAGATGGTTCGAAGGTCTTGAAACAGAGCCATCTGCAAATGGTGATTTGCTGGTATCATATGTGGCTACATTTGGAAGTCAACCAGTTTGCAAAACTGATCTCTCCTAGTGTACTATCCCAAAACAACTGTTACTTCTCTTGCTAGTGGAAATTCTAGATCAATCAAGGAACACCTGCTCTTTAATTTTTTGGCTTCTTTTCCCCTGGACTAAAATAAAAATAAAAACACTTTAAAACCTTTGACATGAACTTAGAGACCAGCAAGTGGAAGTGAGGAGGAGAAATCAGATGGTTACATCTGAAAGAAGCAAATAAAAAGATAAGCCAGCCATAGATATGTAATTACAAAATACTCAGTATAAAAAACAGGGAAGATGCAACCAAGCCACAGCTGCACTGCAAATGTCTAGTGTGGACTGGGGGGTTTTTTGTCAGGGGAAATAGAGGGAGTATGGAACTATTTCTTGTTTATTTAACTTCATAGACTCACAGAATGGTTTGTGTTGGAAGAGACCTTAAAACATCATCTAGTTCCAAACCCCGTGCCATGGGCAAGGATACCTTCCACTAGACCAGGTTGCTCAATTGAAAACAAACAGGAGAGAAAGAGAAAGGTGGTGGAGGACCAATGGATGGTCTGAGAAGGACAATGCATAATCTAAAGAAGTTTAAGGAACAGAGGAAAATACAAAGGATGCCAGAGCAGGACTTTCCTCTGGGACTTGCAGTGCTTTAACGACCTATATCAAAGATTTAACTCCTCTCTAACATAAAATGTATGTTTCCAATTTTTACCTTTGCAAAACTAACTTAGGAAGCAGGAGGCTCACTAGGCCGGTCACAGAGTCCCAAATTTAGACTCTTCATGCCTGCTGACACCATGGCCCACACCTTTTCCTCTTGGCTAATATCCCCTGAAGACAGAGGGCTGGCTGTGGACTGCCCTGACCAGCAGTTGCCTGCACCAGCTTTTGGCCAGGGCGTGTTTCATGCTCCCATGCTGCTGAGGGCACCGCATCCATTCTCCAGACCCCCGGTGATCCGTGCCAGCCGTGAGCCCCCATCAAATACCACGGCACCTGCAGAACTAGATTAGTACTTGGCTCTGCTAATCCTGGCTGGGACGTCCTCTCTGTTGGTGGCATCTCCTCACTCGCATCAGCTGCTGACTTCAGCTCGCACCAGAACCTCTAGAACACAAGGGCAAGTCCTGACAATAACCTGACACTTAGTTAATGCTGGGGAAATACTACAATTTACCCCCAAGAGCAAGAGTCCTTAACTTCTCAACTGCCTGGTAAACAATATTTTAATATGCTTCAAATTACTACAAAATGCTACATTTTAAAATTTTAATCCCATTACTTCCTGCCTCCTTTTCTCTTAGGAGAGAAGGTCGACCTGAAAATTACATCTGGTGTTTGCTGCAAGCATCAAAGGATCTTCCATCAACATCTGGAAAGAGGATACAGTGACTTTTGGTCTCTCCCAGACTGTTGACTCATTTAAGCCTCATTGAAATTCAGAAGCTAAATCCATTTGCAAAAACATGATCATGAGGCATGAGAGAACAGGGTGGGGGAAAATGCAGAGCAAAAACAGAAAGAGGAAAAGAAAACATCCAAGACGACTCAGAAAAAAACACAGGAAAAAATATCATACATCCAGAGAAAAGCTGGAGATGGATTTGAGGAAAAAACATTTGAAATCTGCATTTTGTAACTTGTGATTAATTCTGAGACTTAAAATGTGGAATTTCTTCTTAATGCCCCTACTGGAGGAAGGGAATGCAACTGGTCATGAAGTTCACACAGGCTTATGTAAATAAGCATGCAAATAAGTTGTTTTCTTTGAGCTTCTGGCCAGTTGCCTCTGCAGGGGGTATCTGAGACTTAAAACTTTGCCCTGCCAGGATCAGGACACCAGAAATAGATACAGAAAAGAAAACGGACCCTTCCTTCAATGGGAATCATGAGTACCAAGAGCACACAGGTCACTTAACATTTCAGACGATGTGAACTGCTCCTGGCTCACGCCCAAGGGAGAAGGCAGAGCTACGAGGATAAAAGATGAAAGTGGAATGGTGCTAAAAAGCCACCCTACACCTTGAGGGAAAGACCAGAAACCTGCAGCTGACCTTGCAAGGTATCAGGAAAGACTGATGGGGGNGGAGCCAAGAGCACTTGAGGTGGTTTAAGGTGGGGCCATCTGTGGAAGTGGCTGCAGCCCCAGCAATGATTTCTCGCTAACCAACCCCTCTTGCCCTTGGGCAAGGAAAGGTGGCCAACCTTGAGGGGGCTCAGGAGCAGCCAAAGAACCAAGGGAACTACCTCCACACTCTCAGGCACACAAAGCCACCTCTGACAACTCCAGAAACTGTCACTCAATGTCCATTTTGATCCATTAAAATTTTTTTTAAAAGAATTTTAAAAAGAAAGCCTAAATTTCCCCTTTCCCGTAGCAGGTCTCTGCACAGACTCACCTATCTCATGTGCAGGTCCTGCATAAAAAGTGCGAGGCGGTTAGAAGGGATAGGTGGAAATACTATTTAGGTCAGGTTTAAGTAGGTTTAAGGAAGAAAATCTTTAAGTGGAACATCCCTTTCAAGCAGAGGGTGCCGCGATGCTTGTATAAATCACGCCACCTTGTCACGGGCTATCACCAATCTGCCAGACTGAGGTGGGAGGGCTGGCCCCTTGCCGGGGCTGCCTCTCCCACTGATAAAGGGTTTCCTCCCGGCCGCCTCCTGCCCTTTAAAAGCAGGTTTGCTCCTTGAGGGAGCTCTCTAAAAGCTCACAAAGCCTCTTGCATATAAACAAAGAGTAAATACCGCGGCTTAATGTTACTTACCTCAGAATATGCCGTTTGTTCTGAACAGAGAATTAGTTAACTACAAACGCAAGCACGGGGGCAGACTCTAAGGTACGCTGACCTGCTGTGCTTTGGGTCAGAAAAACTAAAAATACCTTAAATGGGTGATTGTCTTTACTGCTCCCTTAGCTCTGCCGTGGGCAAGGGTGAAGTGTAGGACTAATTGCAATCACTCAGCTGGGCAATTAGTTTACACAAATGTGTTTGGATTTTCTGTAACTTTTTAAAAAAGGATTCCCTCTCACACATACTGATTGCAAACTGCTGATTCTGTAGGATCTTCTGTACAGACACAAACGCTATGCTTTTATATTTTCCATTTACCATCACAAAAATCTCCAAAATAATTTTTTTCAGTATCTTATACACACATAGGATCCATTGTGCTAAACATTTCTTTTCACCTATTAGTTAAATGGCTGAACCATTGAAAAATGTAAATTATTAGAAGCATTTTTAAAAAAAATAGGAGACTTAGAAAGGAATACAGGCCCCTGCATGGGCACAAAAACAGATGTGCAGGTCCAGAAGATGGGAAGACTTAATTAACAGTGTTCACAACGAGCAGGGTGACAAATACACAACAAACGTTACTTGGAATAGGAAATTGTTACTTACCAACCATTGCACTCACTTCTCCTGCCATCAGCAGTGGGACAGTGTTGTTGTACAGGTTAACATCAATGATACCTTTCCGAATTGTCTCTCCTACTTTTGCTCCCAGTAATACTGAGCCAGTGGTTTCAAAAACTGAAGCCAAAATGCAAGCCTGGCGTAAAGTAACAACACCAGAGCCCACAGCCGTTCCGAAAGAATTTGCAACATCATTTGCACCAACCGAAAAAGCTAAAATAAAAGCAATGATAAAACCCACAATGACCATCCACAGGTACTCATCCATTGCCATCTTTCCCCAAACCGTAGATTAGCTTCCCCTTTGCAAATAGTTAATAGTCAAGGCTGGAGGGCACCGCAACGGATTTGGAAAGCAGATTTCTTGTAAACAATGAGTTCTCTCTGGAAAGTGCTGGGTAGTGTTAGAATGTGAAGAAACTGCTAACTGCTGATTTTCAAACTACTATAAATACTGTTCATTTGGCTGCCTTCGGTCAGCAGTGAAACACATTCCATATTTCGCTTCCAAACCGGTACGACTGCGATGTTCTGTCCTGCAACGGAGAAAGAAAAAAAAAAAAAGAAAAAGAAAAAAGAAAAAGAAAATTTAAAAAAAAAAAAGGGGGTGAATACTCAGCAGAGCTCATAACAATGCGCGTTTTCAGAAGTAAACAGATGATTTAAACCCACTAATGGGGTCCTACCTCAGCATGTGACTGCTCTAATCATAAAGCAATTCAGAAAAGATTCAAATTAGGTCACCTCCAAAGCAATATGTTTCTTGCATTATCACTGACCAAGAAAATATTTTGAGCAATTTAGAAGGATTTAGCAAGTTTGGGAGTTTTGTTTGTGTTGAATTTACCAAGCAGAGCAATAAGCCCTCTTTCTAGCAGGAGGATTCCTCTTGGCTTTTTGCACCTAGTGAATATAAAACATATAGAGTACATAGACCATACCACACAGCCTGACGGTCAGCTGATAAATAACACCTAGCTCCACTGATCTCAGCAGAGCTCTCAACATTTTATCAGCTGCAGCCATAGATACGCTTTTGAAAAAATATTTTATATATATGTCTGTCTAGGAAACACCACTGAAAATACTCTGAAGAACATTAATATTCATCTGTTGCTGTTATCACATCCCATGCAGTAACAATACAATTTCCTTACAGCTTTTCAGTCACTGAAAAAGCACAATAATTTCAATATTTCCATGCATCCCTACTGATTTAGAGAAGTCTATGAAAAAGGTGCAAAGAAAACATTGAACTCTGTTTTTTCCTAAAGACAGTTACCAATTACAAACAGTTATTATATTCAAACTATCGTCATAGATATCCTTGAGTATTTATTTTGACAGTTTCAGTTTTATGACTGCCTTTTGAATTACATCTTTCTTAGTCCGATAAAAGAGTAAGCTCTTTCAAAGCAAAAAATGGAGGGAGAGAAAGGGAGCTTAAAAAATAAAACCTTCATCATCCAAAAGACTGTTAAACAGAGCGATAAGGCCCACAGTGACATGAAGACAGTCAAAAGCTAGAAGGGAATTTTCCCAAACCACCTGCCTCCTCCAAGGAATAATTCTCTTCTGTTACCGGCCACCACAAAGGCATCCCGTGGCAAGGACTTAAACGAACATTCAGCAGCAAATATGCATGAGCCAACTCCACTCGTTGTAAGCAGCACTTCTTGAGAGCAGGAGATGTCAGATTAAAGCTCTGAGCCCACCTCCTGCTCATTCTATTTTCCCACCGTCACTTCAATTTCATACAATATTCCCACATGCACCGTTTCAAGATCATGCTTAATTTCTTTCAGTGACCCAAATGCAATATAGGTCCTGTGGCAGCAAGGAGGAAGGGTCTCTGAAACCCCTAAAATAACAGTAAAATTAAAAATTAAAAGAGACTTTGCATATTCCTGAGGTGCTGGATCCTTGAGAACAACCAAGAGGAAAATAACACATCTCTCCGTAAGTGTTTCCTAGAAAACTCTTAAATTGATGTCAAGGATTGATGCTTTCTCTACATTTACATATTCAGCAAAAAAGATGTCCCTCTCTTTTTCTGCAGGCTCCAAACTGACTGAACATCTGTTGCTCCAGTCTTTTCCAGACACGGAGCAGACATCAATCCTTGAATGCCTTACACTCTAAAATAACATTTCATAAGGTCTTAATGGCTAAAAACATTTGTATAAGGATTTTTATACTATGAGATAACATGAGAAAATGAAGCACCAAAGCATGTTTTCTGTTTGAAGACTTGTTGCTTTTTTATAATTCATGAGCACTCAGCCCACTGAGTGGAAAAGGACTTGACAGAAACAGAAAAGGCTAATGATATTTGGAAGAAACAATTATAGTTAGCACTTGTTTGCCTGTGAATGAAGACAAAACCCCACTAAAAGCATTTGCTAAAAAACTTCTATCATGCATATCAGATTTTTGCTAGGAGATGAAATGCTGGAGTAGGGTCCTTCCTTGATCCTGGAGATTAATGATTAAATTCTTCATCCTGCCTGGATTTCCACCGCACCTTTGCCAAGTTAGCCTCAGTGCCCCAGTTTCTTCTCCTGAAAATGAGCAAAGCTGACTGAGGTCCATGCATGCGTCCACAGACTCTGTGATTATATGAGACCCATTTCTTTGGACCAGACCCATTTCTTTGGACCAATCTAGATGAAAGCACACCCTTATTCCCAGTTGAGATCTGTCTCTTCCCCACTTATCTACCAACCTACCAATTTATTGTGGTGACCCAGTTCCTGAGATGAGAAAGAGCAGGGGGATTGTGACATTCCCCCACCGCAACTAAATTCATGGGACAACGTTTGCCAAATCTGGCTCCTCCAGCCACAGCGAGCTCCTGCAGTTTCCAAAATAAACCACTAAGTCACAAGGTTGCCTTTATTAGCTTCCCTGGGAGAGGGTGGGGAGAACTCCTCCAGATGCTCCCAAAGAAATTAAGACTTCAAGTGTGTGTATGTGTGTTCCTAAACGGCCCCATGAAGGCCAAAGAGTCTCCAAAAGACTGTCAGCAGGGCTTTTGGCAAGGGGCTCTGAGAGGCAGCTACATAAACTCCTTCCCTGTGAAATAGGATATATGGCCTCAGGAGAAAGGATGTCTTAAGTAAGAAGTCACCCCTCCTGTCATTTTATGCAAGGTGATGGTTCAAAATAGAGCTTCCTCCAAAACTTGAGAGGCTCAACTTGATGCGCCAACTGTGTTGGCACAAGCAATAACACAGCAGTGGCCAGGCTGTGTCTTTAAGAAGATGGAAATCAAAAGGAAAAGAGGAATAAACACATGTTTAAAAATTAACATGTAGGCTGCCTTTGAATGGCTAGGTGTTACTACCTTCAACCTTAAAAAAAGGTAAGAGATTTTAAATGCTTATAAAAAAAAGAAAGAAAAAAAAAGGCACATCTCTGCTGAGAAAGTTTTCAGAAATGCAAAATATCCTGCAAAGCAGGCCAGTGACTAAATACAGACTAAATCTTGTAGCATGCTTCTTTCTAGAGCCCAAAATACATCTGGCATGCTCAGACACGCTGAGCTATGCCCCTCATCACCTAATCTAACCCAAGAGCCTGTGGTATTTCATGTTGTTACTGGGACGAAAAAGAAACTGGAAACACCACCATGCAGTAGGGAATGGCAGGTGAGCTGCTCTGTGTGTGTGACACCTGGAAGTCACCAGCCTGTGACTCTCCTGTTCTCATACTTCATCAGCGTGCCTCTGTGCAACCCAAATGCGATTCCACCTGACCTGCTGGATGCTGGGAGATCCTCCCATCTACCTCTGGGACTGACACCGCCTCTGCAGTCAGGTGTGCTATGCTACCACAGCAGACTCCGGGTGGAAAAGCACATTTTCCAATTTAGGCTTTGGATAACTCTTCCTGAACCAGCCCAACCTGTTCTGCCACGCTGCAAACTCACACTTGGGCATCAGCAGGGCAGAGGAACTGTGTTAGGACCAGGGAGCTGCAGGACCTGAAGCTGGAGGGTGCATCTCTGATGGCTCTGAGAGTGGAGAGAAATGCGGAGGGATGACATTTCAAGCTGTAAGAAGCTAATTCTGCATCCAGGCAAGTTTTTTAGCTGATGGAGTTTTCTTATGATCCACAGTCATTGTACCACACTTAGGAGGTCTGAGTTTAAGCCTTTTAAGCAGACTTTGAAACCTGCACCTCAACTAGAAAAAATTTGATTTTTGGAAATGCTAAGCACGTCCCTCTGCCTCACTGGCAGATGATCCAGACACCCCCCTCGGACTGCATTTTGCTGTTAACTAAACAGCTTGTTATAACTCTGTCAACACAGAGTGCTGTTCTTCCCTAAGGGAGAGATGAGAACAAAACCTAGGTAAAAAAGCACCTTGATTTCATGCACAATGACAAGTGAATCCTCAGGAAAAAGTTAGGATCTTGTGGTAATCATGAGATCATTTTAGGACATGTTTATGTATGCACATGTCCTAAGACAGCTCTCCTGGAAATTATTCGCAGTACACTACTAAGCCTAGACAAGTTTTAGTGAAAAAAATAATACTAAATTTGAAAATCAAAGATGTCAGGGGTTTGGGACTTTTGTTTTTACTAAACAAATTGCTGCTAAAGAGAACAGAGAATTATCTAACAGCAGGAATGAATGGATAAATAAAAGCTCAGGACTAAGTTCAAATTCTAGGAAAGCAATCAGAGTGCATTACCCCCCAGCAATCCAACTGTGTGACATAAAGGAACAAACAGAGATCCCATAAATGTCCTTTAATCCTCTCTTCACCGAAAATTAGGGAAGAACCTACAGCACTTGTGAAACACCGAAAGCTATGCAGCTCATACCGTACATAAATCATGCTGTATGCAGCTCTGCTACTCTCAGAAGTTGCCCCATGCTGCAGCGGAAAATTTTCTCCTGCTCTGGACGGGACAGAGATTCTGCGACGTCCCAGTTTCAACTGATTTGTTGTTGCCCAAGTACGAACAAAAATCAAAGGACAGCAGCTAGTGTAGCATTTCCCAAAATAATTTTTATGACTACTCCGCTTTGCGTTACGGCAAGGCAGACGAGGGAGGACAATTTCTTTTCCTCTGCCGTGTTGCAAACAGTAGACGTTTCATGATTGGCAGTGGCACTGAATTTGTACTGACAGGCAGGTTCACTTCTAGTTACCAGTGGCTGAAAAGTCTGTCTAAAATGCTTACCAGACAGCAGCTTCTAGGAGGTTAGTCCATACCCTCTCTATTTCTGTGTGTTGCTTTTTATACAAAACTGATCTGCCAGGCTTCCCACCTATGTATATAAACTCAGGCCAGATCTGGCATTCCAGATACTAAATGGGTACTAAACACAGCACTGCATAGAAACCAAGCCTGATTTATAACCAGAGTTACCAACATCATTCATATCAATAGTCCTTATCATTTCCAGTTCATGCTCAGGCCACAAGGCTCACAAATTATTTACTTGAAATTACTAACGCTACATTCATGATATGAAAGGTGGTATTGAATCAAGTGGTTCAAGACTGAGAACATCCCTATATGGCTCTAAATTACATGCACAGGACTTGTCACAAGGCCAAACATTATGCAAGTTTAATGCTCCAGTACACAAAAAAGCACTCCCGACTTACTATAAAGAAAATCAATTACCCCATCAGCAGAAGCAGGTTTTGTATCAATCAGTTCCTATTTTAACACATTCACAATGTGTTTAAGCATACTTCACGCTACTACTTGATATGGAAACAAGACTGAAGTTAATAGCTTTCCAAGGACTCCCATCCAGTTTAACATTGCAGAGAGGGACTGTCACTGTCAGCTCCCAAAACTTCCAGAGAGGATGCTTCCTTTTCTTACTCCCTATCAGCCTTTTGTTCCCACCACTGAAAGGTCAAAAATGCATATAAAGTATCCAGCATGAGATTTTGTTGCAGAAAACATTCACTAAAAACACAGACAGCAGTCACTTTCAGCAATTCTACAAACAAGTAAGAAAGGTAAAGTATCAACAAGTTCTCCTGCATTTGCTGATAAATATCTTTTTCTCTAACTAAAGGACAATTTGATCCTTCAGTGACTGAACAAAGTCTTTCTAACAGGCAAGTCGTTTTTATGACTCGATACTACAGAGTTTCAAGATCCATTCAGAGAAAACAAGTGTTCATGGTTACAGAAAACATGTTTTAGAAAAGAAAACCATGCAGAGAAGTCTTTAAAACTCACCCAGTATTTAAAAGTTGTTTCAAGAGAAAAAGGAACTAAGTTCTTCTAGCAACCTTCCCTCCTGATTGTAAATACAGGTTGAAGTCTAAAATAGGCATCCTATCATTCAGCACAGTCACATCTGAACATGCAAACTTTCAGAGGGTAGAAAGAGGGCTATAACTTACACCAGGCAGTCCGGGGATAAAATTCACTCCGGCACAGGAGAGCACACAAGACAACACCGAGAAGCATCAATGCGAGTCCAGATTCTTATTCAGAAGGTGAAAATCTGCCTCCTCTTAAGCAAAGAATTCTGCTGGGGGTGGGCACTGATAAAACACAACACTGCGTCACGACTGCACCAGAGAGACAAACCAATCCAATGAAGCTCGTATTAAAAGCAACAAAACGTTCCCTTCCCTCCCCCCCCACCCCCAGGCATAGGCATAGACAAGAAAGGAAATCTCATTTTTGACTGTCAGCTGGGCATTTTGGTGAGATCAGGTAATCCCTGAGGAGTCCCAGATCTTCTATTTGCAAGCACACTTAAATGCACTTTTAATTCAAGTGCATGTGACAGCAGGGTATGTACATCCAATTTGGGAATGATGTTGCACGCTTGATACTTTATCCATGTCAGTAGAGGTCCCACAGGCTACACAGACTGCAGAAAGTTAAAGATGTGCACAAGTTTTGACTGGATCGATGCCTAAGCAAACAACTTCACTTTCAACAGTTCAGCCTAAATTACCCAATCCAGATTCCTTCAGCCGTTTTCCTTTAAGTGGGAAACATTTTTGCACATAAGTCAGGGCAAAACTAATGTTTGCCTAAAAGTACCCGGCTTAGCTTTATATAAAATATTTGCTTTAAGACTATGTAATGCAATTAAGCTATCACATTCAGCAAAAAAGGAATTAAAATCAAAACTGCATTGTCACAGTTAAAAATCTGACAGACAAGAATTTATTTGGACACATTTGTGGTTTATAAATAAATGATGCTTTAAATTTATCTGCTAGGTTTTACTCCGTTTTGAGTCACTAAAAGGCGTGTAATGATATTCCCACTTAATAAAATTAAATCTGTAAATTTTCTGCATCCTGAACATTTCAGAAAAACCAAATCAAGTTAGATTTGTAAACACAGACTTGGAAACATAATCTTTTCCTCATCTATTTTTTCAAGTTCGAATAAAGGATATTTCCTAACAAGAAGTCAAAAGTTTTCTGAATTGGTTAAATTCAGCTGCACATCTGCAGGGATAATTTGGTAAAACTGAAAAGTGTTTTACATTTCTTAAGAAAACTCACATGGATCAGCAAGCCTACATCACCTTCTAAAAAGAATTAGGGCAAAACTCCAGCTAGAAATCTGCAATGAAGAAATGACATTAAAATCCCCCCACAAAAAAAAAGAATTATAACTATCGGGCCATGATTATTTTTAAGAAATGCTGATTCTTTATTTAAGGTCGATACCCAACTACTACTGAGTCTGTGATATAGCTGCTACCTTTATGAAAAGCTACATCTCCTAAGTCTGGTCGTGATGTCTTTCCTTTTGCTTCTGTAATAGCTGGCAAACAGGCTTCCAATTTTTAGAAAACTGAGAGGCTACTACTTTCACAATGGTTTTCCCTTATGGACAAAAGCAACATATTTTAACAACAAGTACATTAATCTTTTCCTGCAGATTATATATCTTAATACCTTTTTTTACTATTTTTTTTTTTAACAAGTAGCATCAATCAATTCAAGTGAGAGCGATCATAATTGTAAACATTAAGTCAGCCTGTATTTATAGATCTGGATTCCAAAGTTTTAAGAAAGTGAATAAACAAGCACAGAACTTCTTGGAGCACTTGTTTAACTTTATAAAGTAAAAAAAAAAAAAAAAAAAAAATTAAAAAAAATTTGCAAAATATTATTTCATGTTCTCTTTATAGCTGATGTCTGCCTCCAACCCCAAGGGTCCGAGTAAGCATTAAATCCATCCTAGTTCTCCCTAAAGGACCATTCCCCCAGCCTAGAGTAACCACCACCAGCGTGCAGATGCAGGTACAAACACTCTCAAGGGGACATGTCCTTCGAGAGGTATCTATTTCAATTTCAAACCCCAGAAGCTGCCGGCCTGACCTGTGGGAATTGTCTCAGACCCAGGAGAGCTACAAACTGGAACCATTTGAGCGCTGCTTCCCACGAGCCAGCCTGGCCACAACGGTGGTTTCTTGTTGACCCAAGCTTCAGAGCTCGGTCTACACGCAAAGCAAAGGATATAATAAACAGCACAGAGAAAAGGAAATATCTTCAAAGTTTTTGTTCTGCTAAATCAGCATTGTGGACTTCAGGCATGGGAAAATTCAAGCCAAGATAGGTTGACCATTAAAGAGAGTTGTAATTTGGGACACCACTAAAGAAGCAAGCAAAGGAAAATTTATAAGACCACAGAATAAATTGCGAGGATCGGTTTTTGGAAACGGCAGCACCAGTTTGGTTCCCATCAAATCAAATATTTGTAGAAATGATAAATTACAATCTCTATCAGATATCATAATTTAGTTTTAATTGTAATTTATTCTGGTAAATCCACAATTGATAGATTCTTGTTTGATTCAACAAACTCATGCTAGGCAAATTTATATTCAGGCTTAAATAATGTAATAGGACAAGCCAATTTAAATATTTAATTTTAAAACCCCTTTGTTTTCCATTTCTGCATCAGCTATTTTCTGAAAGATGCCCAGATTCTCATTTCCCAGTGACCACTAAAACAAAGTTAATTTTGCAAGTTAGTGTAACTTCTGTATCGACTGTAACTGGCCTTTTTTGCCATTCAGGTTGGAAGGCTACATATGGAAGTGATTATTCGTATTTTAAAACACATACATTTTGAGCAGAAAATAATGGGGGATGAGTATAATTTTCTAACATAAAGACCTGTAAGAATTGGAACCTGAATACCTGTGAAATGCATTTAGTCAGGAACAGAAATACAATGAAAACATCCAAAAGCTGCAGGATGTTGTTCCAGTTACATTGTGCCAGCTTAAATAAGGTTACTGACCAGCCACAGGAGCTTCTGGGCTCTCACATACCTGCTGGTACTCTAAAATTGGGAGCCATAAGCACCTGGAACTGGGGACCCTGACCCTGCCTGAGAACCCTTATTCCCCCTCAATCTATAAACAAAGAAAATAAAATTAATGAGGAGGAGTGAAAAAATGGGTGGCAGATGGCTGCCCATAGTATCTCGAAGAAATCCAGCTCCTGTAATACCCTCTTCTTTCCGGTATCAAAGGCCCCCGTGACCATCTCCACCACGGGGGCCTTGAAGCAGGACACCACATGCCAATCATTACCTGGAATCAGCCCTGAGGTCCTTGAGACTAACAGAGATTTAACACCGCTCTACCAAACACAGCACCTCTTCTTGGTGCTCGGGTAATTCTACTACACCCAATGAATAACAACAAAACTCTTGAGCATCTGCTCTGCAGAGAGCTGCAAACACAGTTCAAGTTAAAAAAAGCCAATAAAAGCACATCTGCTTTTGCATATTGGATAGCAAGCTCCAAAACCTTCTGTTATCTATCAGGCTAATCTCCAAAAGAGATACGTCCGTGTTTTACTGCAAAAAAAACCATCTCAGGGACTCTCTGGAAAGTTTAATGTGGTAGACACAAAAATTAAGAAGTCATTTAGCATTCAGGGATGGAGCAACTCCTCTGCTCTAAGGAATCAAACCCCTTGGATGGGCTTTCTTGATGGCTCTGAACTCTGTCACCCTGTCATCCAAACTTTTTTTTTTCCCCAGGGAGCCTGCAGGCTCTCAAAGAGGACATCCCACCCCAGTTGGGGGACTTCCACTCCCAGTGGTCGAGGTGAATTAGCTGTGCTTGCACAGGCATGCATGGAGAACTGCCATGCTACAGCATGTGAGTCTGCTTGAGATCACACTTGTCTATTGAGTGAGCGAGCCCTGGGAAATGAAAGGGAGGAACCCACAAGTGGAATTGCTGGAGGCCAAGGCTGGCGCAGAGGATGACACAGGCTCCGGGAGCTGTGTGGCCTGCGAGAGCCATGCTGACTCCAAGCCCTGCCACAGCACAAGCCCGTGTCAAGCCAGGAGGAGTTCAAAGGCAGCAACGCAATTCTGGAGGAGCGAGGCTTTGGTCAGCGCTGATTCAAGCACTGCCCCAGTCACTGCTGGGAACCGGACTTGGATCGCCTGTGACCGCAGTCGATTGACCGGAGACTGAGTGTACCTGTGACCATAGTATGACCAAGGAAAAGGGTGAACTGCTGTTCTGAGCTACCCTGAGCTTAATCTTCCCCTCCCCAGACCCATTTCCAAAAAAACCAATCAGCACGGGCACAGTATTATAAAAGCCCTGGCTACTGCTGACAGCTCAAGGAGCATTATCCTGAAATACTAACAGACCTGTACTGACTTTACACAGAACATAAAAACTGCCCATGAAACACTCCTGTGGCAATCCAAAAATATGCATTTTGAAAATTCAGAGGCTTATGCAAAGATGCCCTTGGTGAAAAGCCAGAGTGTGGTTGCCAAAAGTCAACAATGCAAATTTTTCAGATAAAGGAAACCTGACACATCCCACCCCAGATTGCCTGCCGTTTCCATTTCAGTTTGGGTTTCAGAGAACAACCACTGTGGAGCCTTCTGTTTGAGCCAGAAAAGATGGCTGGAGCTCCCTTGAGTCCAGCAACCCCCTCTCCAACAGAGCTGGAGTGAGTGAGTAGCTATCAACATGCCAAACCACACTGGCTGGCTCTCACCGACAACCTCCCAAATCGGTGTGGCCCACAGGACAGAAGACCAAGCACTGCTGAAATGGGCTAGCTGAATGTCAAAAGAAGGAAAGGACCAGGGGTATAACCAAACAGAGGAGGGACAACGACACTCACTGAGGTGTCAACCAGGGTTATGGGGGTAAATGGAAGTAGATGAGGCCAATACACTGTGGCAATGGAAATTTTGCTGCTTTTTTTTCCCCTATGAGCATTGCAGTAATAGAGATATAAAGGGGGAAACAGCAATGAAAGCTGTGACCTTGGCTTCATTTCACTGGAACAGGAGCCAAATGTTACACCAGGAGGCTGGTGATCATGCTCATGCTGCCTGGCGACCATGCAAAGCATGGCTTCTGCCAATTAATAGGCCTGTTTCCCCCTCCAAGTCCAACAGCTGCAGATCTCTGTTCTTCTGAGTCCATGTTACAGTCCACATCTGTGTCCTGTAGCCTTTGCTGCCAGAGACACGAGGAGCACGATGGTGAAGCAAATACCTTGAGTTCCACCGACCAGGCAGCATTAATGTCCTGGTTGCTTCACCGTCGGCTGACAACGCTACCGAAGCGAAGAAGTGGCCAAGAGACTTGTCACACAGGCTAGGGATTAAATCACTGCCAATGCAATGTGCCAAAGAGCATCCCACAGCTGGGTTCTTGGCTTAGTAAACACCCCCAAGAGGACTTACTAAGGGTGTGTGGTCATGTGAAGCAGGTTGAGAAAAGGTAGGCTTTATCTCTCATGGAGAGCCAGGGAGCAAACCCAGGGGTCCAGTGCCAATGTCCAGGTGAAGCACAAAGAATGTTCCTAAAGGTTCGGGCAAGATAATGGGATACATGGACTGATGAGCGTATTCATCTTCAGGAAGAGTTTGAACAACTAGGATTCCCCTGCTTGACAGAGGCTGGAGGGAAGAGCAGGTTATTAGGCAGCAGAATACGTTTGAGTACATGGCCCCAGCAAACAGGGCCGGTGGCTACTGCGCCTCATCCTCAGGAAAAGGTGCTCCTAGCTAAAGCACGATGAGGACGGTGACGCGTTACAGCAGCTCGATGGCTGCCCAGAGGAGAAAAGACAGAATGGATGCTGCTGAGAGGGGCAGGAATAGCAAAAGGGATTCCATAAGGAACCCTCCCCTCTTCCCTGCCTTCTGGTGTGAGAATCAGAGCTAGTCATGCCAGGATCCTGCCATGCCCACCATGGCTCAAGCTGGGACTTCTCTAGACCATGCACTTCCCTCGCCGAAAATGACCAGCCCAACGAGGGGAATGGCACGGCACTGACACAGACCTCTCCACTCCACACAAGCACTGTGAGAAGAGCCACACCACTCCAAGGAAGGGTGCAAATTCCAGAACTAGCTGAAAAAATCAAGCAGAAAAGGAGAAAATAACCCCAAAAAATAAATAAAATTAAGTCTATGGCAGCCATGCATGACAACCACACTGTGGTGTCAAGAGTCCTCAGAAATATGGAAGAACATGAAGAGCACATTTCTTGCAGGACCTGGAAGGGACCACGGTCTACCTCTGTCATACTGATAAAAGGAAAATTTACTCGCTGTTATCCATAAAACAAATGAGCAAGTAGATAATCATATAAATAAAGAACACTGAATACTCAGGCAAAAAGAATATCAAATATTTTTTCCTTTAAGGAAGTAATCAAGAAATCTATAATTAATTAAAAAATGGTTGTTTCTTGTCACCAAGACTTTCAGAAGTCATATAAATCATTTCCTCTTCCATCTCTTCTACACATAAATTAAAAAGGGGAAAATTAATTATGCCATTTCTTTAACTATCAATCAGTTTCTCCACCTTGAATTAAGCAGATATTTAATTAAATCAAATTAATAAAATTATGTGAGGAAAAGAGATGCTCTGAAACAGTGGAATACATTACTCCCAAAATGGGCTTAATATTTCAATCAACATCGTCTCTAAGCCTTTAACCAGATATCTTTCACAATTTGATTTTTTTCTTTAAAACTTCAGCAGACATGAAGATATCTTAATCACTTAAATTAATACAAATAACTAAATAGATTAGAATAAATTTGGGCTATATTACAAGTTTTCTTTCTTTCAAATCCAAAGTACTATGGTTTTAAAAGAGAAATAATCCTTGTTAGTTTTAAAAATTTCTCAATCAAGCAAAAAGTATTTTACATTCTCTAAAGTAATCCAGAATCTGGACCATATTATTAACTGATATACTTTCAATCTGGGATACGCCGGTGCACAAATCGAATGTGACATTCAGGGGTGCAGAAGACCATTCTCCATCTACTTTTAAACGATCATCAATTACTGAAAAATCTATTTAAAATTTGAACAAAATTACAAACTGATCCACTGGCTACTCTCATCCTGGGATTCTATTTTGACCGAGATTGTCTCTAAGGTTTATTCAGAAAACAGAGCAATTGCACAAACTCGGATGCGCAGTTCTCCATCAAGAGAGTCTTCCACGAGAACATGCAGAAACCCACACTGCGTGTGCCTCATGGGCAAGCACCATGAGAGGAGTAATGCTGGGAGAAACACTAGGTGAACACAGGGGTACAGGTAACACGAAGAAAACAAATGTGCAGATTTACTTGTTCCAGTCAACAACAGTAGCTAAAGTTTATTGATTTCAGTTTCAGCAGCTAGAAATCCATGAAAACATTCTTATATGATACAGACAATACTATCCCATATTCAAATGTCTATCAAAGTAATAAAATAAGCTAGGATTTTCTCACAGTCATTGCAATTTACTTATCAATTAGTACAATAAAACCTATTTTAAAATGTAAATATTATAAAGTGCAAATAGTTTTTGTATCCCATTGTGATTTAGCAGTTTGATTATATGGAAATATCTAAGTAAGGAGACTGAAAAAATATAACTGTTAGCTACAAAAATAGCTGGACACATTCTCAGCCACTGTCTCTCAACTGTTCCCTTTATATCCACTGTAAAACTATTTCCAACACACTAATCACATCTATTCGGAAGAAACTAAAATTATATGATTTCAAACTATTTTCATTAGAAAAACAGTCCTTTAACAACTGCTTTTACTCTTCCATCTAATTATATACTCTTAAAGGCCAAATATTCAGTCAGTATACAAAAATAACCATAGCCTTTTATTAAGGATAAGATACCAGATAGGAGTTCATAAGAAAAATAAAGATGCTCTTTGCCTGCCTCTACCAGCAATACTTTTCAATATAGGAAAATACATTTACTTTTAAAATTTTAAATACATATACGTCAAAGTCTTAATAACTTTGTATCAGAGACTTACTACAATTAAGTCTGTTCACAGCATCATTAAGTTGTTGGACTGCATGGCCAGTATTTCCTTGGAGATACTTCACGGAACAGCCAAGATGTGCAAAAACTACCTCTCCAAAAAGCTCTCTCCTAACTCAGTACTAAGTAATCTGTACTTATAACCCCGCAGCCCTGACAAGAAATCTTATCCATCTAGAACATTTTTCTGACCAGCAGTCAGATAAAAAAGATAAAATTGATTAATATTTGATTCTGACGTCTGTCTGAGGACACCATAAGAACAATACATTACAAGGTTACTAAAATTAGAGGGCTAGAACTATTTTTTTTTTCTTTTACCTATGCACCTGTCATAGTTTCTATGCAAAGGCTGTTTATTAAACGTAAGCAAAACCCCTAACCTCCTATTTCGTAATGGTCTGAGCTTTTCCACATTCAATGTATGTTTCGACAAAAAAAAACCCCCAAATTGATTTCAAGTACAAAGCAGCAGCTGTCTCATCCACAAATAAAAACTACAGCGATGTTCTGCTCTTCCTAAAACAAGCTTGAAGCCATGATTATATTAAAGACACAGAATGTGAGGGGATTTTTCAACTTCCAAACAGACATGCAAACAAAGTATTACAGTTCAGGGGTGCAGGTAAATGAATAAGCAAGAAAACTACGTGACGTTTGTGCAGCATCCTCTCAAATCCTGCAATCCCTTCTAGAAAGTCTGGGTCTACATCTCCCTCTTCTTTACTCATGTTCTTCTCGCATGGCTTGGTCTCAGAAACTTTCCATGCCTGTAACGGAAACTTGAGCCAACTTCTTAAATGTATGATTTCTTCATCTCCACTCATCATCCACTTCTGTTTCTGAGAAGCTCCTCATCATGACACCTGTATCTCAAGAAGCAAAACAGGAAACATCACAGGGATGAAGCAATGAAAGATGAATAATAATATGCCTCTGTGTCTTTAATAAAATCCCAACTTTCATTCAAGTTCCTTTTAGGAAATCAGAGTTCCTTTCACGAGTGCAAAGCTTACAAACCTAGGTCGGCAAAACATCGCGTGCCAAAAATGGGGTAACCAATGGAATCTCCCAATCTGCACCTCTGATCCTGACACGGCGAGCAGGAGAAATCCTGTACCAGCTAGCCTTACATACTGTGGAAAATATTATCGGGTGCCAAGCTTGCAGAACTAGTCTGCGGCAGCCAGCTCGACTAAAAGAAACTGCTGACCCATCTGCTGACTTACCCGCTACTGAAAACAATGCCAGTTATCTTTACCCAGGACTCATTTGTCCAAGTAGAGCTCTAGCCCACAAGTGAGATGAAAAACAACAATGTAAGCAAGCCTCTCCTCTACTTTTCCCATTGCTCTCTAATCTACGCAACTTCCACAGCACACAGTTTGTGTTTTCAGACACTTAGCAGGTACAAGAGAAGACAAAGCTTCCTCTGCATCGCGGCAGCTTAACTACAAGGTGACAACGGCCTAAGGTTATTTTCAACCTGTCATAAAATCTGGCATTGGGCTGGAGGGCACTCACCTATCTGTTTCTGCCAGCCAAAACCTGGGACCAAGCGGGCCCAAAGCCAACAGCAGCACCGTTTAGAGTCCAACAACAAAACAGCAAAATGGAGACACAGCCATCTTGTGTCCAAAGATGTGGCCTAAGCCATTTGCCTGCCTTACAATTTGGCCTGAATGCTGAATGAGGGGGTACAGGAGAATTATTTCTGCAGCCTCCCCAGCCATGAAGCCTTCAGGGCAGATAAGCAGGCACCAAAACCATTCTGCCAGCCAGCTCTCAGTGAAACAGAAGCATGAAAGCAATTTTATCTCTCCCTTTTAGGGTTAAGGCCATCTTTAAATAAACATTAGCATCAAAACCTCTTTGTACCAGAAGCAGAGCAAACTCTACATCTTATCGGCTACCACCTAAACGTCTCAGAATTCCACACCCCATCCAAAATCCTTCTTTCTTCTGCAAAAACACTTGACAGCAGCATGCTCCATAGGCATGAATCAGAAAGACAGCGCAGTCCTTCACCAACTCCTCCCTGTGAAAAAGGGCGTCATTTTGGCTTTCTTACAGCAGAAATGAGGGACAGCTGTAGGGACAGGGTCCCACCAGAGCAAAGTCTTGGCTTTGGTTCTTGCACATCGCAGTCGAGAAGATAACTGAGCCTTAGACAGTCAAAGCAAGAAACCCTCTGAGAGTGCACTGGGTACTGCAGAAACAATAACTTTTAAGTAACTGGACAGAAATGTATTTGCTATGCTGGGATTACAGGTCAAAGAAAAATACATAGTCCCTCAATTCTGAACTCTTATTAAGTCCTTACCCTCAAAAGTGCTTAGAAGGCAAACAGTCCTGAAAGCTCGTGCCTCAGTGATCATGCCTGCTACTGAGACATGCTACTGCCTACTCAGGAAAGGTAATTATCACAGATTTCAACAGCTTACAAGCTTTCAAAAGCACTAAAGCTGAGGCAGCCACAAACGTCCGGCTGCCAGGACATCCAAAACATGTCCATATACTATCCAATTATTTTATACCACAGTGATTCTTAATCTTTTATCATGATGATCACTGTATATAAGAAACAGAAACCATGATTTTGCTGTTCTGTAGTCATCGTAACTCCATATTCTCTCTGAGCAGCAGAAATTAACTGAGGACAAGTAGTTCGATCTATTATCGACATCTCACTCGTTAATCAGATGTCTACAGTCAGCATACACACCATACAGACTCCAAGACATCCAGGCTGCTCACTGGTGCATGCAGAAAGAGAACTGCAGGAAAAGATTAATAATTGTCAAAAAGATCTGATGCTGGCTGCCACCTGAAACAACCGAGGAATTTTCAGTTTTCTTTTGAAGAGACAATTTACTGGCAGGCTGGTACTTCTAACTTTGATCTTCCTTCCTACCAACACCAGCAGAAGCTCAGTAACAGAAGTTCTGAAGCTTTGTAGCTCAGTAACAAAACACAGAAACCTCCCAGAATGTTAACTCAATTACAGTATTTTGGCAAGGAAGCCTTCCCCTTATACCTTGGGGAAAATCTTGAAAGATTAAACAGTGCATGTTTTAAAAGCACACATGCCTCAATGACTTGGTGTAACTCTTCATGCACCTAATTGCTTTGAGAGAAAAAATACTCTACAGCAACTTGCTTGCAAGACTGAAATTGTTCCTTGTTTCCCAAGGAAACAATGGTTATATAACCACACTGATTGTCCCATGCACAGAAATGTAAACTATAAAGCCAATTTCAACCTAATCTCACACAAAAGCACGGACATTTCACAGGTGCTCAATTCCTACAGCAGACTTGCAAAGTAAGTAACCAAGGCAGCCCCCTGAGCAGCACGTCTGCCTCACAAACATCAGGGAGACAGCATGTTTTGATTAAATGGACCCGAGAACTACAAGGAAGCTCAGGCACTGTTGGGAAAATCAGGAGTGCTAACAGCACTGCTGTGTAATGGAAAGGGAGAAAGAAGGAACCATGTGTAAGGTACCACAGTGCCACCAAGACCAAGAAAGCTGCAGGAAAGTCTTATCTTCGCTAGTTCATGTGCTCACAGAGCTACCTTTGAATCCATGGAGCAACACAGCAATGCATTACGAGCCCATCACATCTTTCATCTCTATGTGGGCTGCTGCTGGCATGTCAGCAGCCAATTCTCGGGAGTCATTAAAGGCACTTGGACAACAGCTCTCCTGTTTCACCAATGAGAATCTGGAAAAGCAGACATACACTGCAGCACAGGTGGCCTCAGAAAACCCTAAAAAAAAAAATATGCCGCTCAAACCCTTTTAACGAGATCCTACCCAGGCAGGGTGAGCTAAGCACTGCCACGACAAGTCCGATTGCTGGTCCATTTGTTTGAGAATCCTGCCTCCTGTGATCAGGACCAGATGCTTCAGAAGGTGGAACAGCTCAGGTAGTGAACAATGATGTAATTCACCCAAAAGGGAAATTCCTTCCTGACCTCATCAATTAGCATGAAGGTTTATCTGCTTAATTTATTTTTAATCCTATTTACTGCAACTCTGGACATTGTCATTATATATATAAATGCCCAAGTCTGCTTGGAATCCGACTACACTTTTACCCTTGGTAATAGCGTGCCGTGTATTCATGCCCAATTTCAAATGTACTGATTTTCAACGATATTTAAATATCCCTTTGTTCTTGCACTATGGGAACTAGCATAGCCACTAATCACCTCTGTTCCCCTTCCAAGAGCTCCAGCCTGCCTTGCACCATAAATTCCCATGCCACACTACGCCCTATGACAGAGCAGGAGCATAATCAGAGGATCTTTAAGGTAACAACAACTGAGCAACTCCTATCAGGTATCTAGCAACATTTCTTTAAGCTACATTTCTGGGATCTGCAGGAAAGTTGGCAGTTCCACCAAGATTTCAGCAGGCCCTACCCTCTTCTAGATCTTGCAAGCTCACTTTTATGATGTTTTCCACTCCACAGCTGCCACCCGTATAAGCAAGATGTTTTGCTCTATGTTGTGCCCTTTGAACCCCTCCCTTCAAGATTCTGATGAATTTACTTAGAACAGACAACAAGCGTCCTATGCTGGGCTTTTTAAGGGCTGTACAGCAACCTCTCTGAGCAAAGAACTGCCCTCTCATCTCCATGCCTGAACGAAGAGCAACAGGGTCCAACCATGCAACACCAATCCCATTTTGCTCTTGGCTGATGTTCTTGCGGGCTGCAGGTTCCCCCGTGCAACAACTTTAGCCTATGTTGCCACTTTTGTTCCTTATGGATGAGCTCATGACATATTCACCATGATTATTATGCCAAGTACCTATTAAAGCTCCAGTGCTTTCTGCTGTTTCTGCTCATACAACGTGTGCAACACGCATCAAGGCATAAAGCCACACCTTCATTCAACAGAGGTTTGGTGGGGGAAAAAATGTTATATATGCAAGCAGCAGACAAGAAAAGGAGACTCCTAAAGCACACTTGAAGTTCTGGATCCTCCTGTCTCCCCAAAACACAGTCCTGCTTTCAGTCATTACTTGGGCTGCATTTTCTTCTCCAAGCCTTTGAAGCTAAAACTTTGGACTGCAGGCCACAGGTTCTCGGTCCGAAAGTCTTCAGGAGAGAAAGAGAGAAAGGCTGGTATCTCATGGGAAGATGGCCCCCCAAGGAGATGACAGAGTTGTTACAGCATCTGTGAGAAATACCACACACTCATCACTGTTTTACCACAAATGTTGTTATTACGGCCTTGGAACTGGTGAGTTATGGCAAGAGAATACTTCTTTGCCTCAACCAGCATGCAAATTACACCATTTCATCCCTCTTTGGAACAACCTTCAGGCAAACAAGAGGCTGAGAGATAAAGCCTGTTCCAGCTTATGGTCCAGAAACAAATGGAGTTCTTCAGTGATCAAAACAGCACTAACAGAACTGGTAACAGGCACCACTTTGTCAACAGCTACCTCATTAAATAATCCAAACACATGCAACTTTTTTCTCTATTTGAGTATCAGAGACTGATTAGTCAATAAAGTGACAGGTCTCGTAATGGCAGTAAAATTGTCATTTTGCATATTTCTCAAGGACCTCTCCATGCTTTTTAATAGTTACAGCAGTCTTGGAAACCCTGTTCCAGAGCAAGGATCTTGACACTTTCTTTCCAAGAGGCCATAAACGCTTTCCCGTTCTCCTGTCTCACATGTGAAAAGACGACATACTGAGCTGGGTACTTGTACAGGGCTCTTAGGCAATGCTCAAAGAGTGGTCCAAGCCACAAGGCTCAGAGCGCTGCCATACCAGCATCACCAGGACCTCTGATCAGCCTCAGTGGTTTGCCTTTGGCATTTCAGAATGTGCTGAGGTTGAAAGGGAAGACAGTAATGATACAGAGCAATTGTCCCATCAGCAGTGGCAAAAGTAATCTCGGAGGCACAGAGTGCAACGCCTTCACCACTTTGGGGTCATCACTGACTGTGAAGTCAAAAAGAAGTGATATTTTCTGTTTGTCACACACAGAAACATTGACTTCGGGTAAGGAAACTTTTTTAACGGACTCAACTAAGGTATTTTTGGTTGCTAGAATCCTCGGTCTGTTGTGATAAAATTAGCTTTAAATAAATGTACAATACAAGCAGTACATACTTTGCCTAAGAAAAAAACCCGCTGGCCACTTACAGATCATGTGAACTCAGCTATTTAGCTGAGCTAAAAACATCAATTATTCCGAGCCTTATCTGACTGTAGATTTGGATCTGTTTAACAACAGCACTGCCACATATCAAAACTCATGACAACCCACAGCTCTTTACTAAAGCAAGGAAAAGTTCCTGCAAACAATGGTTGCTGCCATTTAACGACACAGTCATGAAGAAAAGAGGTAAGAGTGAAAAACCTGCACCTCTGCCTCTGTCCTTCAGATCTTTCCCTGAAAAGGAAAAGCAAGTCTTCCTCTTCTGCCAATCCACCCTTCCTTCCGTATTACAGCAGAAAGAAATAGGTTGCCTTCAACTATCACTCCCTGATGTCCACCATCCAAAGCTATGGAAGATGATAATCTTACTTTTTCCCCTCTGCAAGGTTTTCATCAGCCAGTAAAAGTTCTGCTCTGTCCTTTCAAGCAGTGTCACAGAACCTGGCTCTGTACCGCTTATCACCATGATCCAAGCAACAGCAAAATAGTCGCTCAAACATACCTAGCACTCGGTGCTGGGTAAAGTTCACAGCAGCTGTTTGAGTCCCAGAAAGACATCTGAGAGAAGCGCCATAAATAACGACATCACATGGAGTCTCCCATTGCACAACCCACATACATCTTTCCTGCTCAGGAATTTACGCCTCACACCCTATGCTGTCAGTCAAGAGCATATAACAAACCGTGTTTCCAAGATGATCCAGAGGATATTTTGGAAAGTAACGCAGCCCTCCTGTTGGCTGAGTCTTTTCAAAATACCTGTTCTACTCCAGTACGAAAACCACAAATGTTGCTATTATCCAAACCATGGTCTTTCTCAGGAGCAAGCTGTAGATCCACGTGTGCATTTTATACATCATGGACGTCCAAAACCAGTTCCAGCAAGTCTGACAGCCTGGCAGAAACTGAAGGGGACTACTCCTTCACAGACTCAGGATCTAAGTTCTCCTTCAGATATGCAAATGTAATGTAAAGTGTTTTCTCAGACTACAGTTTCAGTAAACCCCAAATTTGAACAGCCCCTTTCCAAGACTAATGCGTTTCACTGCTAGATTAAAATTAAACCAAACTCTCTTAAAACACCTCATTCCTAGGAATCTGCAAGGAGAGAATCACTTTTCAAAGCAGTGCCTAGCTATAATTGAGAAAGAAGAGATATAGCTATTTTATAAAAATGAGATTTTTTTTCCTGGAGTTTTGCCACAAATTGCCTTCGAGGGCTTGGTTCAGAAATTCCAAAGTTAGTTTATTGTTTTTCTTATTGAGAACTAATTCCTTTTAGCAATTCTGTTAATCTTGGAGTTTGAAATTATTTTTATTAAAGTAACGCCCAGAGTTTAGATATTCCATAAAAAGATCAGGAATTATTTTTATTAAAGTAACACCCAAAGCTTAGACATTCCTTGTGAAAATAAGGCAAAGCACCTTCATTCTTAAAAAGGTTCTTAGTCTTTTCAATGCAAACACAGATTTCACAGAGACAACTGAGCACTAATAAGTTTTATCAGCCATTTTTTATCAGAGATTTGGGGGAAAAGTAATTCAGGCAGGATTTTTCTGCCTAAAAAAATCATGAGCCTTTTGCTCCTAACAGAACGAGTGTCTTTTTTTCCCCTTCTCTTCTTGCCTTCTGTTATGGAAGAAGTAGCCCCTATTTCCACTCTCTGATGCCAGATTTCTCATGAGACATTTGTGCTGGCTTCGGCCTGCCCTGCCAGCAGTCAGTATCTCTGGTCATCCTCCGTATCTCTCCCTTAGCCAGCAGGGAGTCCCATCGACCCAGGCAACGCCAGTTTCTGATGGAGCTTCTTAGACTACAGAAAACTGGATCATAGCCCTTAACTCTTACGCCACAACAGATGCAGGGCTGCCAAGTGAAGGCTCTTACCTCCATTCTCGGGGGCCTGAGGCACTGCAACCTTCTGCTCTTCAGTGGCAGCTCTGTCTCAAGGACAGGACCGAGCGCTACCTTTTTGTTTGAGTGACTGCGTTAACAAACAACACCCAGGTTCCTCACCATGACTCAAACACAGTAAAAGCCTTTGGAGGGGAAAGGGAACGCCTTTTGATCACTACTTCTGATCTGGAGCATAAGCAACCATGACTGAAGACTCCACTTTGTCAGCAAGCCTCCTCCAAATGCTGCTGCTCTTTAGGCATGACAGGCCAAAGACATCATGGATTTAATAACACGTTTTCTAACAAGGTGCTGCTTCCCTGTTGAAGAAGGCATGCCATGTCAATTTTCAATCTCTTTAATGCAGAAATTAGGGCTGGGCCAAAATCTTTTCCATTCCTCCAAAAGAGATGTGAAGTTGCAACATCCCCACCTTTCTTCCCGCAGCGTGTATAATTTCAGCTTGCTCAACAGCAGCAGCACTCCTGAGTTCGGGAGGACTTTAAAAGGAGCGATTAAGCTCACGGAAGTAAGCTAACATGAATAAACTGCCCAGGCAACAGGGAAACATTCCAGAGCCCTGTGCTGTCACCAGGCTTTTGGCCAATGCCGCTTAATCGTATATGCAAAACATAAATTACAGAAAGATTCATCACTGGTTAGAATATTCTCAATTAATAATTTTGCATTGCGCTGAAGAAGCCTCCCTGCAAACTGTCCTCAGACAAAAGCACTGGGATCTTCTCCCCATTTTCTATGCTTCCACTGGCATCGGCAGTGCAAGTGGTACAGCAAAGGCTTCCTCCGTGGGTCTTCTCGGTGGATCAGGCAGTTTTGGAAGGGAAATTTGAGAGCAAGTTTAGGAGCACTCGAGCATCACTCTGCTGAGATTCCTAACTCCTATGGCTGACTGTAAGGCATCACGGCAGCTGCTGCAGGATATGTTCTCATCTGGGCTCGGCCTGCACATACCAGTTCACACTATCCGGGCACGTAACGCCGGACTGAAACTCAAAATGCTCGTGGCACGGAGGAGGATATTTTCACTACAAAGCCCTCAGAGTTTACGACATCTCCTTTAAACACAGACATACTCATAGCTTAAATATTTAAGACCCTCTTGAGCCTCGTCACAGAATTTATACAGCTCTATCCAAAAACCTTTGAACTTCTGTGCGGCGCTGAGTAAAAAACCTAGCCAGCCACATTTTGGGTTACGAGGAGAGAGATGACTTTTCCACCACTTAACAGAAGATTATAGTTTTCACATAAGATTATAGAGTCATGGTTGTAACGCCATCTGAAGACTGCATTTACAAAGGTCTGACATTCAGCAGCTCACGTGGAGACAAGAGAGTGGTCAGATTCTCAAAAACACTGGAGTTATAAATTGAGAGCAACTTGTTAATGATTTTCTGCAGTATCTTATAAAGTTTTAACTGCTTAGAAAGCCTTCCCTCACGTGCTTCATGTGATCACTAAATCTACACATCATAATAGCTTTTTAAACAGTACTGGCTAAGCTAGAGAGAGTTCCCCCTGTACAGCATTCTCAAAAATAAACGCAACTGAAGATAACTTTGTCCCAGTTTCTGTTAGGTCATAATCTTTCCCCATCTGAGACATCTGCAATTCTGCATGAACAAAGTTCCATGAGTTTCAGAATCTGCTCCTGTGCATGCCTATAAGCCTGACTACTAAAAATAGATGCAAAAAAAAAAAAAAATTGTCTCTCTACCCTATCTGCCTTTGCTTTTAGGCACCGATTTTTTACTACATGCAGAATCATGAATTAACAGGTAAAAATCAGTGCAGACATTTGAGGTAAAATTTCAAAAGCTGACTACACCTTCCATCCCAACACATACTTGTACTGTACAGCTGAAATACAAACCCCGCTGCAGAACAGGGTATGGTTTCACTGGGACAGAACTTCAGTCGCTGCACTTGCCAGAAAAACAAACCACGACCTGCCCTTCGCTCATAGCTCAAGCAGCATTCTTCAAACACCCTAACACATGCAAAAGGCACGGCCCCTGGAAAACCTTTTGCTTTTGGTACTTCTCCTTACAAGCTTTTCGTTCTGGTCAAGTAAGTTTGTGAGATGCTCGTGCCACTGCCTCAGGTCCATGAACACAAAGAAGCCGCACGCTGCTCCAGATTTCTAAGTCCTTCGCAGTGCTTTCAGCTGAGCTGATAGACAAACTGCGAAATAATTATCTGCAGCCCGGAAGGCGGCTGTGCTGGGTGAGCGGCAAGGCGCGGGCTCACTCTGCCATGCCGCTCCATTGAAGCGAGCGGAGCCGCACCGGGCGGCTGCGGCGGGCAGCGGCGCCGGCAGAGATGCGCCATTGGAAAGACTCCGTTCCCTGCCTGCCCGCCCGGGTGGGCAGGGCCGGCGGGAAGGGAGGGCTCAGCTGTGCGGACAGCCACGAGCCCCCGTACCGGGACATCGCTGCGGCGCCCGCGGCGCGAACCCGGGCACGGGACACGCGGGGAGCGCTCCCGCGGAGGATGGAGCGGAGAGCCCGCCCGGCTCGGCGGCGGCACGCAGCCCGCCCGCGGGGATGGAGCCGGACCCGGA
>VZTA01002186.1:113302-123896 GCA_013398855.1 Mohoua ochrocephala | reverse complement strand
CGGCCGCGGGCGGCCCCGGAAGTGACGTCATGCCGGGGTCGGGCGCCATGGCGGGGGGGCCCCGAGGGGCGCCGGGAATCGTAGTTCATGCTAACAATAAACTGTGCCGGGGAGCATTAGTGCCGCTGTTTGCCAAAATGTATATAACACATTTTGGTAGTCAGCGCGCCTGATTTGTGGGACACCGAGCACCTGGGCTTGTGCAACTCTGAAAGAATTCACAGAATCAGTGAGGTTGGAAAAAAGCTCTGAGACCATGGAGTCCAAGCTGTGACCGAACACCACCTTGTCAACCAGACCATGGCACCCAGTGCCACATCCAGCGTTTCCTTGAACACATCCAGGGATGGTCACTCCACCACCTCCCTGGACAGCCCATTCCACTGTCAAATCACCCTTTCTGTGAAGAAATTCCTCCTGATGTCCTACCTAAACCTATGCTGGCACAGCTTAAGACCATCCCCTCTTGTCCTGTCGCTGATTACCCGGGAGAAGAGACCAGCCCCCACCTGGCTACACCCTCCTTCCAGGGAGCTGTAGGGAGAATAATCAATGTCTCTTCCAGGCGTGCAATTACTGGCTTGTTGCACATTGGGTAACAAATCAAATTTTTCTGGACTGTCCGTGAGGCCCTGGGGCACCTTCCCACACTTTCATTTCCCCTCCAGCTGCCAGACCCTTGGGGAGAGGACACGCAGAGGGGACCACTTCTCTCCCGGGGACACGGGCACCAGGGATGCAACAAGTCTCTTGTTTTTGCAGTGCCAGTGTCCAAGGGGAAAGGCACAGGTGGCTGTGGGGCCAGGAGTAGTGTGAATCCAGCAGCTCTGGGAGCCTGGCAGGCGTGGAGTCATCTGGCTGCGCTGGTGCTCATGCAGGGGCAGTGGAATCGCGTGGAATGAAGTTCTGCATCGCGTGGAATGAAGTTCTGCAGTGCGTGGTGTTGAAAGAGAAAGAGGTTCAGATTGTCATGAGTTCTAACTTTTCACATAGGAATTAAACGTGACAGTTAAAATTTGTCAAAATAGAAAGAGCGCTTTCCGAAAAATTTTGCCTTCTTTATTTTTTTCTTTGGTGCCAAAATGGGAATTGCTGGATATTCAGAGGCTGGAATAACACAGCTTAATCCATGGTCCATATGCTCCTGATGCCAAAAAGCACAATCCCAGGATTATGCTTTGGCAGAGCAAGCGTTTCAGCTGACAACCTTGAAAAGTTTTCTGAACTGCTTAATGAGATGCAGGTAAACAAGGTTGCTCTAAAACTCACATACACACAAACTCTTTTTTTCCCCTACTGCCTGATGTGGAATGTTTGAGCTACATGAGAGGTTAGGTGTGCTTCTCGCCAGGACCTTCTGATTCTTTCTATCCACCTCTGCCCCTGGTACTTCCTTTTACCACAGCCCCGTTCACGTACCAGAACTGTTACAATTTAGATATCAGGGACATGGTCCATGTCCCTCTGCTTAGTGTGTATTTGGGGTATGTGCTTGTGTTATGGTTATCTGTCTTCACCCTTTATGAGACAATAAAGGGGGAAAACCCAAGTATTTTTAGGGTGTGATTTATCTAACCTATGTCAAACATTCAGAGTCGTACCTCCTGCCGGTGCCTGGGAAATGCTCCCATCCCTTACTGAGTGGAAGGAGTCTAGACACCTCATTTGGATGGCACTTGCTTTGCAGATGTTTAATCAGCCTGGGGAAACTCTGTCCTTTGAGGAGCTGTGTTCTCATTGCAAGATGTTCCAAGTCTTCCTCTTTCCATGGTATGGAACAGATTCATTTTAAGAGGCCTTAGATCAGGACATAAAAGAATACGAGCGAAAATGACATTATAAAAAATAAAAACCTAAGGCACTGTTGTCATGAGAAAAGTTCCCTGCCCCACATGGTGTGGGAAAGGAGGATAGAACAGCAATTAGACATAATTCTAGGTCATTAAATTGGGATGGCACCCATGCACAGAACTGTGGAAACCACTGAGAGAGATAAAAAAAAAAAGTCACTTACGCAACACGACAAAAGACGGTTAATTAAGCATGGTTTCACAGGGATTTTAAGCAGTTTCTTGTGAAGTTGAGGCTTTTTGTTTGCTTTTTTAGTATGTTACTTTTCTTCTAACAAGCCTGACAAGAAAGCATTGCACATCTTTGAAGAAAAGTGGAAAGAACAAATGTAAGTAGCTTCGGTGCTCTTTATATTGCATTACTATCTCTAGACCTCAGCTGAGATCAGGCTCCCTTGTTTGAGGAGGAGAGAAGCTGTGTTTAAGCTGTAACTAAAGGCACTTTTTGTATCAACCCCGCAGCGTGCTCTGGACAACCTGGGAAGGGACTGGAGTGCCCCAGGATGCTGCACGCAGCTTCCCATGCGGAGGAATCCAAGGCCTGCATCCACAAAGCGTGACCTCAGGTCCTGGGATTTTCTCTGCAGCCTCCAGCGCCCAGAAACAGGCTGCCTCACTCAGCATTGCCCAGTTCATTTGATTTAATGAAATGCTTGATTTAAGACTTTGATAATCCACCCACCCCCAAGCTACAAGACAGGCAGAGACAGATTTTCTTCTTCCACATACCACTCTGAATTTAGCAAATGTGAATCAGTGGGTAGGACAGGGTTAGACTGAGGAGCACAACATCTGGTGCTGCCCTGAGCGTGACAGCCTTGCAAACCTGAGGAAAAGGGGTGATCTTCCCCTTACTGACCTGTAGAAATAGGAGTTGTGGGGGTGCAGGCCTTCTGCACGACTTCCTTGAGGAATCTGGCTCAAACAGCAAAGCTGGTTGACTCTTAGGCCTGTAGGTTAGCTTGCCTGGTACACTGTTACTGCCTTTTATAGCTCGGGCTTTTGTTTCAGTCCTAGGCTCCTAAAGCACGCTCAGAAGTGGGAACGCAAGCTGCTCTTGAATTCAGTCAGAGCACAGTCAGGCCTTGCAGTGGCAATTGTGTGTATGAGAAATTGTGTTACCTGTCCCTACAGATTATGCAGCATATTTATTTGTGGCTTGGCCGAGGCGGGATGGGATAACCAATACCTGTGTGCGCTGTTCATGCATGAGGACAGGAGTTGTTCTATATTTTCCTGTACAAAAGCTGCGTGTAGGGAAAGGACTGTCATTTTGTGCTGCGCCTTTATGGCATCTGACCTACAGGATCCCGGCCTGTGACCAAAGCATGTAGGCACCAAACTAATAATATGTAATAATAATAATATGTGGCACTGGCATAAGCGAAACACAGTTAATGGAGACCCAAGCTTAGTGGCTAGATTTTCAACATTACAGGCAAATAAACTGGGGGGTTTCCGTTTGAGTTAGACACAACACCCCGCTCCCGCTCCATCCCAAGAACAAGCTCCTAGGGAGAAAAACACATAAAAATCCCAACTTTTACGGAGACTTCGTTCATTCCACAAAGAAATCCAAGGTGTGTTTGATAAAAGTACCCACTTTGGTCTCACAGATTTATCAAGAGAATTGCTGAAAAGTGTCTTCCAGCTCTACGGGGAAAGAATTCGCTTTCCAAAAGTCATTAGCATCCAGCAACTACTAGAAATTTGACTGAGAGCTACTCAATGTTATCAGTTTTGAAAATCCGGTTACTGCATATCCAAATTGTGAACGCTGGAACAGTAAGCTTGGTCTTTTGAAAATTATGGCCAAAGAATCTGTGTGCATGTGTCCGTATATAAATATATAATTTTTAATGGATTTCGAGTTACCCAGAGCTAAAGAGAATCAAAAATTGCTGAGACATAAATATCACTGTAATGTAAATATATTCACCATTTAATCCTGATAAATACTGGATTATAGACTTCTGAACAGAGACTGACAATTATTGGAAATCGTGTGGTCATCTCAAGTATACAATGCCTCAATTAAAATAAAACCACAAAATCCTTTTTCTTTTTTAAAAGTACCATCTAGGATATAATTTATTTGGTTGGACTCTACAAATATACACATTATATCATTCTAGAAGAACTTGAGAACCACTTTTTTCTTGTTCCCAGGGTCTCTTGACTGTTGGTAAGACATTACAGTCATAATGATAGAATCGGTTTACAGTTGCATATTCTGCCAAATAGCTCACAAATTATATTTGGCAAACAACACTGCCTCTGTTTCACAAAGATAATGATCTGATGTTTTGTTTATGTGGCACCAAAGGAAAACATTATTTTAGAGCTTGTGACAGAATTTCAAAAAGTTTGTGTGGTATGCTAAACTTCTGATACATTTAAAAGTTACCTCTTTATTAAATACAGAGTAACACAGATTTTCAAACTATCCTTCAATAAAGAAAAAAAAAATCAAACAGATGTTCAATGAAATACATTGTGTCCATTTTATTTTCTCTGCCCATTTTATTTTTTCTGCCCATTTTATTTTCTCCATGTTTACCCAGACCTACATAACAGCTGGTGCAGATATTCATGTGCTACTTTTTACGTCTGATGGTGTCAAACATACAGATGAGTTGCCATATAGGCTGCTCACCCCTACAGGATTTAGTGTTATAGGAATGCTTTTAGGATGTTATCTGAAATCCGTAGCACAAAACAGGAAATGCTCCATCAGACTTGACTCCCCCCCAGCAGCGTGCAGCCAGGAGGCAGTCTGGAAAGGAAAACAGCATAACCTTGGCAGTGCTATTCCTTGGGTGGCTCTGAGGAGAAAATGAAAGCAGCAGTGCGTTTGAACTGAATCTGGGACTCTGCTCTGAGACAGGCGGTTTCCATTCTGTAACCTGTGGTACAAACCTACCTGGTAAGATCTAAACTTTAGTGAGAAATCCACTGGGAATTTGTTTTGGCAACAGCATTTGGCCAAGGATAGAGAGTACCATACCAGTAGTGGGCCCTGACACAGCTGACACCCGCAGCCAGACTGTCAGCAGGCTCAGCTAGCATGCCCTAGGTCTCCTGGTCTCCTCTGCTACGAGCACAGCAGCGTCCCAGGAGAGTTCAGTCTGGAATCAGGTGCTATTTCTTGAGTCTGGGAGATGGCTTCTGCTTTGATTCTTTGTCTAGCGGCTGGTTGGGTGAGGGTGGGTGAAATGTGCTGTGGGACTGCTGCAGGGATGGCAGAGGAGGCACTGCCCAAAAGGGAAGGGTAAGGTGGTTACACTCACCTCAGCAAAAGGGTTGCCCTGTCCCTTGGGAAGCGGCCAGACCCAGGGCCTTCATCTTGATGATGACAGTAAACAAAAGCCCTGGAATGACTGGGATCATATCTGCCTCGGCACTGACTACCTAGGGTGGTTTGGGGAGCCTCCTCTGAAGTTTTCTGAAGGAGATAAGCACTAGTAGCTGTCCTTCTCCTTGTGTGACCTGCATCTTTGTGCAGTGTCTTTGACTGGACTTTCGGGATGGCAGAACAGTAACACAGTAAGAAACATGGCAATGACCATCCCCGGGGAAGCATCTTTTGTGGGAAAGCACAGGGAATGTGGGACACTTGATCTGATCTTGAGATAAGCACCAGCAGCTGTTGTTGAGGTTAGGCAGAGCTGTGGCAGTGGTCTTAGCAGGGGAGGCCACGTCCACTGGTCTAGAGCTGGCTGGGGAGTGGCAGAGCAGAGAGGGACTCGCAGGCTCCCAGCTGTGAACAGGCCTCTTCCTGCCCTTCATCTTTTGATGTTTTCCACTAGGCATAAAAGAGCTGCTTGTACTGAGGCAGCAAAGTCCCTGAATCTTCATCAAAGGCTGTGATTGGTGGTAAAGACTGAAATGCCCAGAAAAGAGAATTGGAAGGAGGGGAGACTACTGCATGTAGGGCTGTCCTGCCTCTTTTCCCCCTCCCTGTGATGTCTCAGCTCTTCTCTCTAAGGGAAAAGAAGCTGGAAATGTGGGAAGGACTGGATTCATGCCATCATGAGATTGCAGATGGAGTTAGCAGGGAAGAACAAAAAGATGCACAGGGTACAAACATCTGATTTTACTGAAAGACTGGAAGGAGGTGACACACAAACCTGGTTTTGGTCTTACCAGGTTGAGATAGGAATGCACAGTAAAGTACACAAATGCCATGAGCAAGTTAAAGGGGAAGTGCTATGAGTGGCACGTGTGGCTAATAGGACAGCCCCTATATCTACCTGCCTTGTTCCTTCAGACTCACTAATGCAAACACCATGAGATCCTTAAGGGGTTTATGGAAGTTTGCTAGGAAAATACCGGCTGCAAGGCCAGATTCTGGCCACGTCTGGACTTAACAGGCAGCTGCTAATAACTAATGCTAAACTGACGTTCATGCTGCCATCTAGTGTTGCCTCATAGGCAGAAACAACGTCCCAAAAAAGAAACTGCAGCTCCATAATGCTGTATTCAGAACAAATCTGATTTATTCCTGCTGAAATACAATGCTGGACAACACACAAGCTGAAGGAGAGGGAATGGGAAAGAGACAGGGAGAACCCGCTGCTCAGGGTGAATGTTTAGGGAGACATCTTTTCTTAAAAAAAATTGTAACTATTTCATCCAGGAGCAGAGAGAGTCAGCTCCATGGCAAGATAATTATTCAAAACCAGAATTTTTCTTTTTTTTCACTCTGTGAAATTAATATGGCTGCTTGCAAGGTGCAACAGTGCACAACAGAGCAAGAATCCCAGCAGATCAGCACAAGATGTTTGCCGGGTTCTTCTCGTCTGTCCTTGCTACACTCATAAAAAACCCCTCTCATGGGATGGTTATTCACAGCCATCAGATGCTGATTTTCCTTTCGAGTGTACATGATGGCTAACAAAAGGTAACAAATTATTGTGGGGGGAACATGCAAAAGATTTGACTCTTGGCCCTTTAAAGCCTTATCCCTGGCTTCAAGGAGCTGTAACAGGAGACTTTTCCAACTATTGCACATCCTGTATTCATGCTGGAACTGTAGAACTCTAACCCTAGTAATAACAAGTCAAGAGTTCATGGGCTGGATGATGCATTTACAACAGAGCGTTCCTTTTCCCTGGGCTTCTTTTAGGTGTTTCGAGTCAAAGTCCAAAACAAACCCGAAGCATCCAAAATCACTGCTCTCTTTTGGAGACCCTGATTTCTGAGACTGTCTTCTGACAACCTGGGCAGGAAAGATGAAAGGAAAGACTGGACAAGTGAAAAATGGCAAGAGTAATCTAATTTAAGAAAACGGACTGCCCAGAGGGAAAGGAAAGACATAATCAGCAGCTTTTAAAGGGCTCCTGGTGGCCTTGTATGATATCAGGTATGAATTTACTGATTTGCAGGAAAGTTTTCCCATTTATAATAAAAGTCTAATACCAGGATTTGAACATTATATATGTGAATTGACTGCATGACCTCAGTGCAGTCATAACATGGCTTGTTTAGGTGAAGAGGAATTGCAGCACAGAAAAGAACAGAACCAAACTCTTCAGCAAAAAGGACAGTGTACTCTGCTTGCAAATCACCTCTCAAGTCAAAACATGGAAGCTGTCTCGTAGGCCCTTCAAAGATTTAGTCCACAGCACAGAAAGCCCTCAGGAGGACAATGGTGGAGTCCATGTTTTTCATTCACATTATTCCTGGTTTTTCACCAAGAGAACAACTACATCCCGGATCCCAGTCCTACCAAACTGAGCCCACTGCTGGATTAAGGCATCATTATTCTTCCTCTCCAGCTGTTGGCACCAGGCTGTTACACCCCTGTAGGTACCACAAGCTTTTTCCTAACACACCGAACAAGGCTACTTTTTAGCAGCCTTTCTTTAAGCTTAGTGGACTTTGAATTCAGACCCAATAGAGTTGTATGCTCTGAACACAGGAATTTTCTTTTCCAAAGCTCGTGTTTAATGCTCATTGCTGTGGGAGTCACATTCGGTTCCTTGTTCTCCTCCTTTCCATCGAATCAGGATGACACTAAGCAGGGATAAGTGAATGAAAAAAAAGATACACTTCAGATCTCTTCCAAAGTGTTCAGGATTTCTGTGGATTATGGAAGAGCAAGAGACTCGCATTCTACAGCTTCATCTCTAAAGAGCCCATCTGAGAATACCACGGGACCAAGGCTTGAAAACCAAGAACCTGTGTCTCTAACCAGACTCTTCAGGATCTGCATCATCTTCTTGCTTCCAAAAGTGGCCACGCACTTGCCGGTGAGGGATACAGGGCCCACAGAGCCATGGCCGTATGGCTCCAAAAACAACCTGTGCCCCATCCAGCAGGGAGAGACTGCCACTGGGGCTCTGGCACCGGGGCTCACCAAAATCTGGAGTGAAGTGGAGTACTCCTTTCTGTGACCACTGCTTCTACTCCATGGGAAAGTAGATGAGGGCTTTGTGGATACAACACAGGCCAAAGCCACAGGAATCAGCACAAAGCTTGTGGGGGGCATGCCATGGTCTCTGCTCTCCAGTCCTCTGCCAACAAGTTAAGGTAGAGCAATATTTTTTTAGGTGGTTTTCCGTAATTTTTAAGATTTTTTTGTGTAAATGTTGCAAAAGAAAACTTATCATTTCTTAAGGAGCAAATTTCCCCTGCACCCACACAACTTCATTTCTCTCCCTCCTCCTCTTCCAACGGTAGATTAAACATGCCAACGGAAAGCTTGCACAGCTCTAGGATTGGGGGGATTTATTTTTTTTTAATCAAGAGGTACAAGTTCAGTTGTTCTTTTCTTCTCAGTTTTGGGGACAGACATGTTGCCCTTCAGGCCAGTTACATAAATAGGAAGGACATCAGCTTCAGTAAGTCGTTTGCCTCATGATTCACTATAACATTTCTCTAGTACCAGGCATGGCTGCCTCCCGAATAAGCAGAGTTAAAACTTTCCTGTAGGTGTCCAAGACCTCTTGGGCAGAGGGCCGTTCTGCCGGGTCCTTCTTCTTACACGCTGCGTGGATGTCAAACAAATGCAGTCGCACAATGTCGCTTCCTTCGACATGGCCCAAGAAAAAATTGGAGACATCTGGGATTTTCCAGATGTCTGTTTTCTCATCATAGGGAGGCATGAGGTCATCTTCGAACGGCACATCTTCTCCATAGGGCCAGCGCTGCTCAGGAGCTACAAACTCACCCCGGAGCTCCCGGTGACCGCACTTCACCAGCCTGCCGGCACTCCTGTTCACAAGAGGCAAAGCGTCCAAATCATTCACCAGAACATGAAAGTCACTTGTTAGGAGATACTGGGAGAGAACCTTGTCCAGGTCATTTGAGTCACACATCACTAAGGTGCCCAGAGGGCTGCTGTGCAGGTACCGAATGACGCTCACGTAGTCTATAGCAAGCATCAGCCTGCGATGCCAGGTGTTCATGCCCTTGTACTTGGGAATGTGGAGAGTTTCATTCAGGCCTCTCAGTGAGCCAAGAGGATGGTACTCGGTGAGGATTGTGAACTGCTGCTCGCAGTAGCCAAGCAGCCGGACAACATACTTGCTCTGAAGGGCTTTCAGCATCTTCAGTCCATGGAGAAAGTCCTCCTTCAGCTCTGAGTTGGTGAGCTGTGAAAGGACCACTTTCTTTTCCTTCCACTCAGAAAGGAAGACCTGAGAACACACAAGAGACACGTAAGACACGTGGAGAGCCTTCTTGTATGAACTGCTACCAGCTCCAGCTGACCTCTTCCTGTGACTGGTTAGTCACGACTGCAAACTACAGTCACCGGGCACAGTCAGCTCTAGGTAGAGCCATGTAGCTGTCACGGCAAGCCCTTTCTGATGTCATAATTACATCACGATTTCCTAAGTTTTCTTTGGAACGGACAATGCAGATTAACTATTTTATGTCACCTAAACAGCCAGTCTTACTCTGCCATGATTGTACCAATCTGTGATTTTGCTTAGGTAGCTGGATGTCCTTTGGTGTCAGAGAGGCGACACAGGTACCGTTGCTCTTGTACCCGTTGTGTTCACCTTATCAGTAGCCACACGGTCCTGGATGCCCACAGTAATTAGCTGCTGAGAGGATAATCATAACAGCAGTGCTGGCATTACTTAGCCAGCAAACTGTGAAAGCTCTTTATCCAGAGGAGAGAAGAAAGGAAATCCAAACTCACCTTTTTCACAGCACCTTCACCAACACACTTGAGTTTCCTGACTTCCCTATTTATGGCCTCGCAGGAAAGCCATGGGGAACAATTCTTCACCGCTCCGAATTTGAAATGCCCAAAAGGGCAGAGGCCGGGGTCCGTTTCGACACGTCCCAGAGAGTTGTAAAACTTGTTGAGGTACAGGTAGAGAAGGGCATTAAGGAGCAGGACGGCCGCAAGCAGTAACGCCAGCGAGATGGATGGCACCTCTCTGGGAAGAAACTCCCTCCTAACGAAATGCGGTTTCTTTTCCATGACCGTGCCTTCCGCATCCTCCGTGGAAGACGGAGGCTAACCAGGACCCTCTTCCCAGCCCGGGGATGGACGCCTGTACGGCTTTTTCAGTGCCGGCTGCCCGGCCGTCCCGCAGGCACCGCGGTCCGGAGCCTGCAGCCTACGACGAGAGGCCACGCGTGGCGGCGGGACGTGTTAAAGGCGGCTGCAAGCTCGACGCTCGCCGCGCTGCCCATCCTCCCGGGTTTCCGCGCAGGCGGGCCCGAGCTGCGGGCGGCTCGGGCAGGGACGCTTGACCCCGGAAAACACCGGGAAGAGCGGCCGC